>VZTE01003957.1:208027-314342 GCA_013397775.1 Eulacestoma nigropectus | reverse complement strand
AAAAAAAAAAAAAAGGCTATTTAAGGTATGTCTAACATACACCAACTAAATATCCCATCACAGATTTCCTCAACATATATTTAAGCCACCTTTTGATTGTCAACCTGGAAAAAAAAAGACAGACTGTATGGGAATGACACTTTCTGGTGACAAGAGCTGCCTCAAACAAAAACCTCTGTTCTAGATACAGGCTAGAGCTTCAGTCATGAAATTACAAATAAATGAAATGTGAAAACCAATACAACAGGTAATAATATCAGTATCTGTTATGTGGAATATTAAGATTTTGCTTGTGGTCTGCAGGTGTTACGGCACATAGGGTATGACAATGCAATGACTATTCTAGGAAAAAATAGACGTATAATGCATGATCTATCCAACAGTGTAAGAGAACATGACAAAATCCAGCACATAATCATGAGCTGAATTGAAGAAAAAGACTGTATATCATCTCTCAAAACCATAAGCCATGTTTCAGCAATTAGCCAGGAAAACCTTAGAAGAATGACCTAGGCACTAATGACTCTCCATTCCCTATACAAAAGTCACATAAAATGCAAAATATAGCAAAAGGCTAAAGACATTACCCATGTTACATAATGAAAAATAATCTGTGATATTTACAGAATAAATCAGAATTTTCCATTTATCTGCATGGTTCCTAGAATTACCCAGTTACAACTGGAATAAAGATCACTAGAAACCTCCTTATGAATGGATATGTATTTTTCTTTTGCTGGAAGACATTGTACTAAAAAAAAAACTTCATACAGAAGTTTTGCTTTGTCAACAATTTTTTTTTTTTTTTTTTTAGGTAAGGGTAAAAATAAAAACAAAGTAAAAAGTGGAAATGTCTTTTACTAGGTAGCTGTAACAGAAACTAGATAATAACTTGGAATTAACGTCTCCAAATTTTGCAGGTAATGAGCACAGGAAGAAATAATTCTAATTAAATAGTTCATTTAAAGAATTTAGATTTCTTTCTTTTCATAGTTGATCATAATGTACTTTTTCTTTTTTCTTATTATAGCACAGAAATTGACTTGTTCGAGTTTTCTAACCCTGATTATTGACAAAACAATGAAGCTGTTCAATAATCTATTAAATACATAAGAATCTCCTGTTCTTTTAGTCAAATTGTTCCCACAACTCAAATTTACCAGAAAAAAGTGCTCTCCTGGTTGGATTCTACATGAAATATCTAAGAGTTACAGAACAAGTACAATTTTTTTGTTTGCAATTTTTAAAAAGGCTCATTAGTAGTATTCAAAATGCATACACATTACCAGACTGTACAACATGCCAGCTATTGTTCCTGTTCCTAATGCTTGAAGAGTGAAAAACATCCAATTGACACAGCATTTTGAAGCACAGTCTTAAATTTTAAAACATTTTATGAACAGACATGTATCTATGATTGTTGAAAACAATATAAGTGTTACATGCCTTGAACATTTTGCCTGACTACACAGAGCTCCAGGTCTGGGGGAAAAAAGAAGGATCATTCCCAGAACAAGAGTTTGCTCACACTAATCCCATTGCAAGGCTGGGGTCAAACACACAGCTAGTAGCAAATTTCACATTTACATATTCAATATAAAATTTGCTGTTGGCAAATATGACCTTAACATTTAGTTTTCATGAATAATGACACTAATCAAGCACCAGAATATAAATGCTCATGAAAAATGAATAGAAAGTGGTCTTAAAGAGTTTGAAATCAAATTCTAATTCTATATTTTAATAAATATTACTATACAAACCTATTCCTATTTGTTCAGTTCTAAATGTTATCAACTTCAATACGGCAAAAAAATAATTCTTGGACAAATTTGTATTTGAAGTAATGTTTTAGATTAATATATTCAGTTAATTCTGCTAAGCTTCTTGGCCAATCAGGATCTAATCTCTGAGAAAGATATTTTAGTACTTCAGGGAAAGTGTCCAGTGGCAAAAGTTCTCAGCTGAGAAAATGCATAAAAACATATTTTCATGCCATTTAATGCAATGGCAGTCTTTCTGCTCCAGATTAATTGTACTGCATCTGATTGAAGTTGAGAAAATTACTTTGTTCTTCAAAAATATTTGTAAAAAAGAAAGTCACCAATTTATTAAAATATGTAAATTCATAATTTTAGGCAAATACATATGTATTCTGCTGAACTGGGATCCAATATAATTATACTGTAATTTGAAAATTTTAGAAATAATGTTGCCTCAACATTTTTAAAGCCATTTTCATCAGTGTCTAAATTTTAAAGGTCTTGGCAAAACTGGATTTGGAGGTACTCATACTGTATTTTAATTAACTGGAGAACATTTATAGATATTTTGGAAACAAAAAAGATTAGCATATAATTCCAAAGAAGTAAAAAAGATAATTTGTATTTCAGCACAATGATGACAAAGTGCTGAATTACAGTTTTAATCAGTTTATTGCATGAGGCCTTTGTAACTGTCAAAATTAAGCCTAAATCTGATATATTAATCAAAATTGATCAGGCTACTTATCCCATTACAACCCTTATTTTACCTTTTCTTATTTTCTTAATTAAGCAATAACACCACAGAAATCCATCCTTGCCAGCAGTTAATTACCATTTGAGACTATAAAATATTATAAAAACAATAATTTATAGACTATTATAAAGAGAGAATGTGTTTCATGAAACAAAATTTGCAACATCAACAATAAAAGAAAAACAGAATCATTTGTATAATTCTATCACATTGCTGCTAGGGTGTTATGCCAGAATATCACAAATGAATGTACAAACTACAGGTCTCACTTTTAGAAAGTCCAAGTCTCTCAAACCTTAATAATTCTAGTTTTACAATTTTCCCTGTGCTCTCATTTTCTATAAAAATTCAGAAAATAAGAAAAACTGCTGATGCTACGTAATTGCATGACATCTAATGAACATTATACAGAGATGCTTTGATTCAACAAAGCATGCCCCCATTTAGATAGCACTTTCCTGTTGAGAAATAAAGATCCTGGAATACTAAAAGCTGCAGTTGCAGAAGTAAAATTAAAAATTTAAATATCTTAGTGCTTTCAATTTCCAAAGCTCCCAGTGTTTTAACTGGAAAAAGTTAATACTTTGTTTCACAGATTTGTTGTTGCCATTACTGTGCAGGTGATTCACTTTACCCTAAAACCTCACTTATTAATTGATGGGAAGATGCTTCATGCACTCTGTGAAATCTTGTAATCTTTCAGGGTGATGGATATTTAAACAAAACATTTTATTTGTTAGCATACGTTATGGTAAACTCTAGCTCTCACCAACATTTCTCTGCAATCACTGACTCAGAAATCATACATGACCTGAAGTGCACAGGAGTTTTTGAATATGTTTTGTACTTGGTTTCTCACGTAAACATGACTGAACAAAAGATGTCAAAATAACCTCAAGACAAGTCAGAAATGGTGGAGATTTTGTGAAACATGCCTGTCTATCCATTAACTATGTAAGTACATCATACTCAGAATTGTATAAGAAGAGAAGGCATTTCAGAAAACCTAGAAACATCCTCAGTACTTTCTACTGCAAGCCAATGTTTAAATATGGGAGTTTTTTAAAGCAGAACAGTCCCTTGAACTTTAGTTTTAAGAGGTCAGCACAGTTAGAATCTTTTAAATGCTCTGAATCACTACTGGCTTGACAAGGGCATGTAAAGTGAAATAGAGCTATGAACATTTCCTAGATCACACTTAAAGACATGTCATTATCCTTGTAATGCCAATTCAGCCTGAGCAGTGATGATTTCCCATTTTGCTCAGAAAAGTATTAATAGCACAGGGAGGTAACAAGTCCTGCAGGTCTCTGAAGAAAAATCTAGAGAATGTGTAACTGTTGTAATTTTTACTGAAGAGCTTCTTCCCTCAGTAACCACACCTGCACAGAAGTTCTTCTTGTGACCTGTGAAACTCCTACTACTGCAAGCTGTTGTACTGGCCACAGCCTTCCAAAACAGCTGACAAGAAACAGGTACTGCCAAACTGAACTTATATGAAGACGTCAGTACTATCAGGGCAAAAGAAAAAAAAAATACATCTAGAAATAGGCCCAGTGCTGAAAAACAGATACCAAAACACCAGTACCATACTGTACCATACTAGTGGTTGAGAAGTATGGGGTGGGCCATCTGGAAACCTCCTTGTATCTGGCTGGAACAGGCCAACACCGGATACTACTGAAAAATTATATAGAGTCCATTCTCCTTTCCTCTTCCTCCTCCATCGAACAAACTGTCAAAAGACAAAGACTCAATGTAGAGAAAAAAAAGACCTAAAAATATGTGCAGGTGTTAGATAACCCCTGGATTAAAAGTTTTCTCCTGGCACTCATTTGATTTGACTATAGCCAGAACAATGACATTTCTGAAGAGTGAAGTCAGGTATTTTAATTGCTGGGAAGTTGCCAGAAGATTATGTGTGTGCACATTTGCACTTCTTTGAGCATGCCTCCTACTTGTGACTCCCCCTGGCTAGTTAAATGAGTGCACCTGCTCTATTCTTTCCACTGCTCTCTCAGGTTCACATCAAGCCATTATAAACACAGAAGTTGCCTTTTAGAGGTGAACATTTGCTTTCAGTGTATAGCACATGGTTGTTGCCTGTTTAAAGAAAACATAACTGATGCCAGTTGGACAGTATTTTCTAGTCCTTATGGGTAAATGAAATCTTCTTAATAGTGACCAGAGAAGATAATTTCTATGCCCATAGGAGTTTTCATTTTTCCTACATTAATTTGGAGTGTTTTGTGTATGCTTACTTCTTCTGCCTTTTGGAGGCTATGCCCAGACAGGAAAACACTGAGTCCCTGAATTAAAGTCTAACTGAGATGTAACTCCACAACTGGGAGATGCGGTGCAGAATGAAATATTTCAAAAAGTCTTTTGAAGGGTAAAGTACACACACATACAAATAAACATGAAAATATTTCTACTTGCTTCCTAAGGAAGCAGAGAAACCCAAGTCTTCAGAATAAAAATATCAATGTAAACAAGGTCACAAAGCATATTTGATGGCAAACACTTTAAATCCACTCCTCAACCGTTTCTTTTCTTTACAGCTCAGGCTTTCAGAATTAATAGGCCTGTACGACAAAGGAGGAACCAAGGGCAGTTATTTGAAGGATGTTGTGCCGTAACTGGTGACTCAATCTTTCACTCTATCCCACTAAACCCTAATGGATTTTTGCTTTGAGGAGTGTAGCAATGTAATAAGGAAATAACAATATTAATCAAGTATGCTTGGTATTAGTCATGACAGCATGTTCTGCTCCCTTCTATTAAAACTCAGCAGTAATGATGAGTAGTTTTAAAAGATGAAATCTTAATAAAATGACTAATAGATCTACAGGTATCTTGAGAAAAATAAATGAAAATATAAATTAGGAAGACTAGCAATATATTAACATATTTTAAAAGTCTAACATCACAGTACTTGAATAAATTTAAGTTTTTACTGAGTTTGGCACAATAAAAAAAACATTTAAACAATAAAAAGACATAGCTAAAACCAGATTAGAAAAGAAGATGAATATTAAGCATACTACTCCAGGAAATAGTCCAGATTCCAGGAATTTCCACCTCATAGGTGAAAACAGCAGACTATTTACAGCTGCTAGGTTCTTTTCCACTTGATGGACGCATTTCAAATCTGTGCTGAAATATTTGACAGATTATTATTAGCTCAAATTTAATGAGCAGTAAGGATATTCAATAGCAGGTATTTTCATTAATTATGCCAGGGTAGGTAAGGTGACATCAATTTTATTATTGTTGTTGTTATTAATATTATTATTATTATTACTCAGGTCTCAGATAGAAAACAACAGCTGTATAGAAAGAGTAAAAGTACTGGATTTCCAGAAAGTTTACATTTCATTTTTAAATTCAGAAATTAAAAACTGCAGATTGATTATAGTCTTAGAAGCACCGACTGTGCAGCTTCCACATTTAAAGTCGCCGTTCTGTCTAGAGGGGAAAGGATTAAATGGCTGTGCTGTGAATTATAAAGTACAGGGTTTCTGCAATACGAGAAGGTGGTAATCTGTGTTTGCAGGTTGCTGTTATCACTTCATGAAACTGCAAATATTAATGCAGTGATACTTTTCTATAAAAGATTCAGAAGTACTTCATAGAATTCAGAGAGCTAAATCTGATAATAGTCTAGGTCTCTGTTTCACAGTTAAGGAAACAAAGATAACACAAAAAACATAATTTACCAAAAGACACATCTGCAAAGTCAAGATGGAGTGAGATTTCAGACCGTTTGGTTTCCAGTCCTGTCTTAAAAATACAATATACTATTCTTCAGCTTAAAAACATTTACAAAAACATTGCCACAACTATTCATAATGAGTTTTAAAAATCAGTTTGAATGAAACCATAGTTTTAAAGAGAAAGGCCAGAGTAAGAGTTTCATTAACTGCAGATGATTGCAGTTAAGCAACAACAATCCCTACGCTGCCCATTTCATATAACATAAATGACTCATGGAGAGTCAGCACAGTTACAGCCCTGCTGTGAATGCTGAGAAAAGGGGGTATCAAAAGATTCAGTGCAGTGCACGAGGACATCTCACGTCAGGTCATTCTGCTGGAAGAAACAGTGTCTTGTGCAAAATGCAAGCAGCGGCTGAATTAAACCACGGTGCTACATATGGTAGTTACCTCTACATAAAACCAAAGCCTAAACACCTATTCTGTCTTTATACCTACCTGCCACTACATGAGCTTTTCCTGTTACTTTTCAAGGAATGTCTGAATGCCACATTAACTGACACATGAAAGCTACCATTTTTCATTTGAAACATGCCCTAAATATTCCCCAAATACAAGAAATAAGATATTACTTCCTATCTATAGTCATTCAATTTCTTCTATTTCCTAAGAGAAAAAAGCTAGATGCTAAGATCCAAAGAGATATGTAGCCATAGTTATTGATATTGCCTGGGATGTTTTATTCAAAAGATTAAGAACAGAGACAATCTTAAACATATCAGCCTTCATTCAGCTGGAGTTCTACCTTGATTCCAGATGACTTGGAGCACTACAACCCTGAACAGTAGATCCAACACAAGGTTTTTGGCCATATGCAACTGAACTGACATACTGTCCTACTCGTAGCCACTCAGAAGTGGCTCAAGGGCCTCTCACTCTCTCCCCAAACCTTGTCCACTGTTAGTGGTGTAGTGGCTAGACCCAGAACCACCAAAAATGTCCATACAACAGTATTATGTTGGTGCTTGTCTATCCGTCTTTATATTTGGACAGTAAATGGAGGTAAAAGCTAGAAATACATTAATTTGCAGCCTTAAGAATAATCACATCTATTATGGTGGATAACCATAACCACCAGGTGTCTGGGTTGACAAACTATGCATTTTTGGACCTTTTTAATTAGACAAAAGCCAAAACTCATAGGTCTGCCTGTGAATAATCCTAATTTCAGCCTTTTAAAATTCTTGTTGTAAAATTTAAAGAGTCTACTGGAAGAGGAATAATTAACAAATCCTGAGTAGAAGGAGCACAAAGTCATGTAATTTAACAGATATAATGGACTCTTCTTCTAGGTACAAGTTCATATTGCATTTTTTGGGCTCAAACTGCCAGTTTGAGAGATCCTGAGAGATATTTTTTAAGAGAATTGCTAGATTACTTTTTTTCTGCAACCTCCTCCTGTGTTGACACTTCACCAGAGAGATCATGTATTTACTTTATCACATGAGAGCACTAAGACTGAAGCAATGTTATGCTGTACTCGGCTGGGGGTCTTTATAACCCAGGAGAAACAACAAGCTGACCGTCAGTCTTTGATAGAAACTCATCATGCTTTCACAGTATGAATAATATTTTCACGTTTTACACGCAGAAAACTAAACTCAAGATTGAGTGATTCACCTAAAGCTGAAAAATAATCAGAAAGGAACCATGTAGAGGCTTCCAGTAAAATACACTAAGAACTGACTAAACCTACCTATCTAGGCTTATAAGAGTCTATCAGTCTGTCTGCCTATGTATCTATGATTTGTATCAAAATTAATGAAAGAGAATGAAGATAACAGAGTGCCCACAACATTAAGATAACTAAGATCACTGTACATTGGGGAAAGATTCTCCCTGCTATAAAAGATGTCACGAGTTTGATTAAATCACCTAATTTTGAAATTCAAATAATTTTATATCCATAGTACAGTTATCAGTAAAGCAAGGTGAAATACCAGGGTCAACTAATCATCAGTGTCATACAACAGGCTGTAGTGATTATGCCACAGATTTTTCATTGCAGAGCTATGAATATGTGACATATGCTTAAAAAGTTTCCGCAAGCAGCAACAAGTTTTGCATCTAGGAAAAGAATGAATGCTCATCAAGGTCACACTGCAGATATAAGACTGAATTTTCTACAGGTATCTTCAGCATTAAGCACTGAAAAAAATTCCACTCTCATTTACAATTAATATTTTCTAAGACATTAAGACAACCCAAACACTAACATATGTACCTGCTAAACCTTAATTAGTTACAGAAAATATTGGAAAGAAACAAAACTACAAGCTCAGGTGTCTTGCAGAGCCATTTCAAAAGTACCTAGATGCAATAGGGATTCAAAATTAAATTTCAACTCCTGTTCAAATCCCTGCTGTGAGGAACTAGGCTCCACACACTTCCTATTTTCTCTATATTACCTTGAGATTAGACCTACAGATCCTGTAGTTGATAAAGACCCCACAAGACAGAGTGCAGGAACAACTCAAGCTGCAAAGGACACGCTGCAGACAAAACCCTACCTGTTACTCCTTCTGGCACACCAGTTGATGTACTTGTCCTTTATTGAGGGCTAAACCTAAACCCACAGGTTACTGCGCAATGCAGAACCATATATGCTACCACTATAGCAGCGTTACGACAAATTTATTCCACAAACACATAGTATATGACAGCGAATGTTTCTGAAAAAAATGGATTATCAGAGTTCTTTGGTTTTTTTATTTATATTATATATTTATAACTCTTACGCATATTTTAGTTTATAAAATGTCATATGGACATTTGATCCTACTCAAATATTAGTCAATACTTACTATTAAAAATTATTCTTAATTGAAATAAGGATTAAATTTGAAATTTATTTGCTTCTTAAACTTCTAAACCATTTGCAAATACATAAATGCACATTCGACACTGGTAAGATACCACTTTTTTTATTCATAGAGAATTATCTAAAAGGAGTTTGAGAAGAGGATTATGTTAGATAAACAAGGTATAAATCAAAATTTAATATGTTAACATTTGCTACTCTATGTCAATTCCCCCTTTCAGCTTTTCCAAAATCTCTTTCCATGAACGTGTTTTAACCTTATCATAAACACCCAACAGATTTATGTATCATTTTGAAGGTTAAGAGAATGTCTCAGAAAACAGAAAAGAAAACCCTGATGCCGTTACCAGTTTTCAATACGCATTCAAGTGTACAAGGCTACACTTTTAGTAATATCTTTCTCATGTTTTGTAATTCCAACGTTTAGATTCCAACATTTAAATCCCACTGAGAGATTTGCCATATTAATGCATATTAAACAAATCAGCTGCCGTAAACTTATAAAATATTTACAACCTGATCACTGTTGCACAGAAAAAATTTAAAAGCAATACAAATACGGGTATTAGCCAGTATATACAGAAGGGAGTATGATGAAGGTTCTGAAGAATGAAGCGGGATTTGCCATATAGATTTCCAAAAGGAAACAAGTGTGCAAAAGCACTCTGAAGAATAGTGCAGCAATCCAATCTTGCAGCTGGCACTAAACTGGTTCACCAGAACTTCATCTTTATTAACTCCTGCTTTCTATATCTGAACAGCACATGTTCGATAATCTGGCATATAGCAGAATGCTGTATGAAACACAAAGATTGTCCTTGAATTGGCAAAGAAAAATTCAGAAAGATAAGCTTTCAAATATAATAGTACTACATTATTTTAAAAATATAGGTAGAAATTCTATGGAGCTAAACAGGATTTGAACATAATTTCTTTGGGAATCTTCTAATTTCTGGCATTATTTTCTGAAATATAGGGTTTCCTGCTTCTGAAAGTACTTAAGAAGGGTCAAAAAGTCGAATACAACAAAAGTACATGATATGTTTCTCACAGCTGATTCACCAATGGAATCAGCCTACTACAGATGTCTCAAAAATTTCTTCTCTAGAAGAAATCTCCTTAATATGTTGTTATTTTATGATAACAAAATGGTAACAGCTTAACTAAAGGAGAATAGCACCCTCATAAGGAAGAGCCGGAGGATGAGAGGCAGATGAATACTTTTGTCTCATTTTTTAAATAGGATCAAAAGCAACCAAACAACAGATCTCCAACATAGTGCAAATTACAGCTTTTGAAATTAAAATGACCTCACACAGCCAGAAAGGTGTAGCACTGCTGAAATTTGACAGCTATAAGCGGGAAGAAGAAATGCTGGAATATGTACAGCTCAAATCTTCATAATAAAACAATCACCTTTAATATAGAAAAGCCTATCTGAGAAGAGCAATTGCACAAACTTAGGAAGAAAAGACTGCACTTTGTTGCTTATCATGTTAGAAGGTACAGTCATATTTGTTTAGGAATAACAATAAAACAGTGGATACTACTGCATTGATATCAGCGTACACTAAAATTTCATCAACTACAAAAGACAAAAAGTAGACTAAAAAACAGAAAAGCTCACCACTTCTTCATGCCTGCATTTTCTCACATTAATTCCATTAATCTGTTATTAAAAAGATAAAGAGAAGACTTACTCTACATTTCATAAGCATAGATTTCATTTCACTTTTCTAGAAAAATACTGAAAAAGTAATTTGCAGTTCTACTCACCTGTAGAATTGCATCTCCTATAAAGAGCAAACCTGAAAGTTCCGCTGAAAACAGAAAGCATATTTTTCACTCACTTTTTACAAAACATCCAATATTTTGTGTACATGAATTCTTATTTAATTTAATGTTTTTGCATAATCTTTTAAAAATTCAAGCAAAAAACTGATAAAAACTCCAACACAAAACTTCCAAATAAGTTATTTGTATTTTCTTTTTTAAACCCAAAATACTGGTGTAACAGTGTTACAATAAAAGAGGCTATTCAGCCGAAGAACAAACCGTGAAACTTCATCCATCAGTCACTAGCACCTTTCAGGCCATTCTGGTGACGTGTGCTATATTCTTCTGAATAGAAAAGAACTGCAGGACTAGGTCTTATTTGCCTGTGAGAGATCATTTCTTACAAAGAGAAAAAAGCAACGTGGGGACTCCAGAGCTACATATGAACGACAAATTTAATTATTAAGCTTTTACGAAAAATAAAGGACCCTTTAGATTTCGTGTATTTGATAAACTCTGATAAATTACAGGGACTATTAATACTGGATAACACTTAGATATGTTGAAGAGCTAGAAAATCAATATGTCGTAAAAAAATCACCAGCCAAACTGAATGTGATTTTTAAAAGAAAGCGGCATCACAAAGACATTTACAAAATCTAATTCTACACCTCCAATTTTTAAACACGGTGTTCCGTTTCAGAGCTATCTTATGCAAATACATTATAAGCATACCAGAAATATAATAAAGATTATTTAAATGTCTATAAAGAAGTTAATAACCCCAAACATGAGACCTAAGGAATATTAACAGATTGCATGCCATTATTACCTATAGTATTCCATATCATCACAGAAGACACTGTCTGGAAAAGGCTAGTATCAGACTTGATCCAAAATCTTTACTTATTTGCATGAGCTGTAAATCCAGAATCCATGTTGACATAAAGTATGATACTCAAATCCATGTTTGAAGGAATGGTCCTATTAGCTATATTTAACAGTGGATTGTTAAATTATTGCAGGACAGACATTCTGATTTATTTTGAGGCACAGGCTTTGGGTCAAACAGCATTTTCTGTATCGAAGTTCCCTAGTCCAGGCACACGTCATGACACTTCTTGCACCTCAAGACAGCAGTCTCCTACACAAGAGATGTCCCTCAAAACTAACTCTCTAAAAATCAGCAGTATTTTTACTGAAAGCAGTAATGAATTATATCACAGCTAGGTATGGGGGCTAGAAACAATCCAACAGCTACTGCAGCAAAAAAATAATGACAAAAATAAAATTGCACGTCAGTGTGCTCAATTAAACTTAAGTATATCTTTCCTGTTTTTCCTCCAGTGCTTAATAGCATTTTAATAGCTACACTATGTAATATATGCCACATTTTTATGTATTAGTTATATGTATACTGAAAAGAATGTAGTCAAAATTATAACTTCTTAAAGTTAACCTTATTGCCTTCCTTAGGGGCTCATTCTGTGCTACTCCCCAGCCTTCTTGCATCCAGCTTCCACATCTGTGTTTCATGGTTGGCTTTCAGCTCTCAATATGCTGATTCTTCCATACGTCTCCAGTGGTATGAATATTAGGGTGTGGGTGAATATGAGACTTTTTTATGCTGGCACATTTTAGTTGAGGAGAAGCTAAGTTCTAGAATTATTGCATTACAGATGGAGGGAAATGTTTCCAAGTTCACATTTCTGGCCTTACACAAATGTACACAAATACGTATAAACATAAGAAAGATATTAAGTACTGATTCACAACCTTCCTCCCTCATAATTGTGCACATCTTGAGCTGTTTAAACATTATCCATGTATCATTCTAATAATTTCAAAACACTGACAGTTAAAAACAATACAGAGATTCAGCACCAGCTCTGTTATTATTAAAAATAAGTATGGTCAAGACTTTATGCAGTACCGATTTTGCTACATATGAGTTGCCGCAAAGGCCGACGCAGCTCAGCATCTAATGCTGAAATAACATAAGGGTATTATCAAGGTTCTGCCATTTTTCACCCCTGTCTCAGTACTACCTGACTAAACAGGTTAAAAAATCATGCATTCTCCTGCTGTGTTACCATGATTTAAGAGGCAAACATTCGATCTGCTACAGCTTCCAGAAAATAACTACTGGGAAGTGAAAGCCACTAAATCACTGTCTTTTGTTAAATTTGTTAAACATTTTTATTCTATAAATACCTTCCTATCTCTCGTCTTAAAAATAATGCTTTACGAGAATCTTTTATAAAAAGAAAAAATACTTTGAAGACTTGACAAATTATTCTAAATATCAGTTTTGTTCTTTTTCAGACAAAGTTTCTGAGGAAGAGAGAGATCATAAAGACATGGGAGAGAAAGGGTTTGTTTTTTGATAGTATTTGTTTAACACTGAAGAATCTCAAGATTTAATACATCTTTCTTTAAAGGGAACATTAAAGCACAGTATAATAAGCTGATATCTGATACTCACCTCTTTGTTCTTTGGAAATCTTAGAAATGACCACTGGAATATTATGTTCTGCTCCACCCTGAAAACAGAATAAATGACAGTCTTGTCAGTCACTAAAAATATCCTTTTGTTTAAAGTTATATTTTACCCTTTCTCTAAGTGCAGTTTTTAGAGAGACTGAGAAAATAACTCTGATTCTGCATTTCCTCTTTTTTAAATGAATATTTGATTGTGATTAATTCCTTATTGTCTCACTTAAAGAAGTTCTCAGTTGCCATCATTAGCTCAGGAAGTGAAGTCAGAACTCTACCAGACTTGAAGAAAAAGGACATCAGTTTCTGTGAATTCTGGAGAGCTTAAAGTATGAAATGTGTCCCTTAAAAGCAGAATGGCCATCCAACTACAGCGGCAACCACAGTGTGACCACTTAGTTTTCATGCTGGCAAGAAGGAGGCAAACAAAAGCAGAAGAAAGAAGGTTTGGACTTTTCATCCCAAAAGCAGCCTTTATTTGTTTGTCTGTCACACAAGCACAAAGAGTGAGGAAAGCAGTGGCATAAGTAACAAGGAACAGAAAAAGAAACACTAAGAAATAGAACAGTAGGTGTTCAATAAATGGGGAGAAATAAAGGAAAACTGGATGATAGTTTCAACAGTTTGACAAAAATTCAATGCTGCTGCTTCATTCAGTTTATCCTGTTGGGACTGGAAACATTTATGGTGCTTAAGAACAAAGTAATAAAAATAAATCTTAAATGAAAAGGAAATTCAAAGGAAGGTAATGGCAAATATATAGAGAGATACAAATATTTTCTCCTCTGCGGAGAGCATGAAAGCATATGCTCAAATGCAAGCAGTACAAATTCAGGTCACCAGAAACCACTGTCTGCCACATTGTTGTTTGGCCTACGAATCCTGGTTAAGGGTTTGCTTACTCTTCTTTTCAGCAGACAGTTTTACTTTGGAAATAATGGCTTTTTGACGTCCAGGCATCCAGTGTCAAGGTGGGAAAAGGACTGACATAGGTACTTTGATGGCCTAAGGAACAGCACACATCCCTTCTTCATACAATCACCAAGTGTTTGAAACTGAACAGACTCCTGTACTCAACAACTCGTTCTGTCATGGAATAAAGATTAATTTCCTGTGAAACTGTAGAATGTTAAATAGGCTAAATGTTCATTCTGCTAGTGGCTGTCAATGCAAATGGCCCTAAAAACACAGAATTAATAGGGATCTCAGTAATATTACAACAATTATATGTCTACAGGAAAAGTTCTACTGGCATTGCATGAGATAAGTGTTGACAAGCATGGAACGTATCAGTATTTCTATCACAGACTGAGTGTTGACTTCACAAAGACCAGAAGCTACCATCATGTCAGTTAGGCTGAGAGATGTATTCAGACAAATTAAATTGCAGCATTATGGCTTGTTGAATATCTCTCAGTAGTTTTCACCTGAGAAACATCAACAGTAAAAGTTGGCTTCACTGCAGATAATGAGTTCAAACTCAATAAATTTTTAAGTTTTAACCTATACCCTCCAGATTTTCTAGTCACATGCAAATTTAATTTCTTCCAAATTTTTTCAAACAAACAGAAAAAATAACTGTGTCATTTTCTTTCTAAGCTTCCAATGTCACAAACATGTTGCAGTATTTAAAGCCTGGCAAAGAAGTGTAAGGTTTGAAACGGCCTCCCTGCCTCCTTAGACTTAGGGCTCCATTAAAGCAGGAAATTACTTTTATTACTAAGCGAGCCTGCAATACACACAACACGATTACTCCTCTCTTATTGTATCAAATCTACCTAAATCCATTTACACTGCAAGTCTGAAGAAGCTTTCAGTAATGTCCTACTGAAGAGAAATATCTCCTCTCATTGTGTCTGAGTCTGACCTGCGTGAAGGCTTCTTTTTAAATTAGTAAAAGTATATGGTGCCTACTATTCTAAGAAACAAAAAATCAAAATGGGAAACAGAAAATAGTTGACCACATATCTATACCCAGTCACTGTTAGCAATTTGTAGCAAACTATATACTCTGACAGCATCTTGTTGAATACTACTTCAGGTTGACACTGCAGCCTTGCATTCTCATACTTGATTCTCTGTCCTGTAGAGAAAAAAATATATGTGTGTCTAAAATCTGGTTTACGGTCTCAGGGGATAGTCTTCTGAAGAAACCTCTGGGAACAGAGGCAACTTTTCCATTGCTTTAAATTTTCTCTTCCTCTAGTATGGAAACGTTGTTATAACCTCAGACAAAAATACATCAAGTAATGGTGTTGAGGACTTCATGGCTCAGACCTCTACCAGACTTTAATCTTAATCTTCATCAAGCAAATTTTCTTTGTCATTTTTCCTTAACCAGGGATGGATAAGCCTGGAATAATGGCAGCAGCCCACCTGCAGAGGTGGTCCTGCTAGAAGAGGCAGAGGAAGCTCTAATCACTGGCAGCTGTTTGAAGGTCACTGTCCTGGTTGTTGGCCACTACTGGTGAGAGGTCACCCACACCTCCTTTCAAAATGTCATAAGATACACTCCTAAAGATTTTTTCTTATCCCAGTTTTTATGTTTAAGGGTTTTTTTCAGAAGTTTTTGACACATGAAAAATAGGGCAATTGAAAGCAGTAACTTTTATTGACAAAGGCTGAAGGTTTTTGGATCTAAGTAAAACAAGGAAATTACTTTTTTTATTTTCTAAAGAAAAGAGTTTATAAAAGATCAGACCAATTTCTGGACTTTACCATCATCAGAGTTAGACAATTTGGGGACTTCATGACTTCATACTAAAAGGCAGCATTTCCACTAGTGAAAATAGCTTTAAGGTCTACTGCCACTGAATTTTTTGATTGAGTCAAACTGAAAAGTCAAACTGAATCTCAGAAGATCTGTGATGCTGTTCACCATTTTAAAAGACTGATCAAAACAGAAGCAGGAAAATGGCAGTGTACTGAGTCCTGGTAGCCAGGAGTCAGATTGTCACCACAAACCTCAATTTGTTTAATGAACTATCAATTTTGTTGCCTATTTCTTCAGGAATGTTACACTACAACTACTGAAAAAACAGGATGTTCTTTCAAAAATCATACACTTCCCAGCATCTTTTGTTGAAACTGCATCTCAAACCTGTCAGAGATGTGATAAATGACTAAAATACTACACTACACTTACTAAATTCTACATCTATGTCCATGGCTATTCCTTCACACACAAACATTTAACAGGAGGCTTCAGAAAAGAGAATATATTTCCTTAAGAGGAGAGTAAACCAGAGCAGGTCTGCTTCAAATTCAATCACATTTTCACTAGTAACTTCAGTTCCGACATACAGCTAAACACAAGGTTTTCAAACCTTTAAAGAGCGGATTATAATCTATTTTTTAAAGGGCTGAAATTTAGGTCTTGGAAAAAAGTCAATCCTACAAGCAGGTTTTTTTTAAGCAATCAGCAGAATTCTGATTTTTACAAATATAGTTGGAACACCCAGGTTATAAGAGAAGAGACTTTTCCTCATAGACAAATAAAAAAAAAAAAGTTTCATTTTGGAATTATAATCAATTTGTCCTCTGCTCTTAAGGAAAAAAGATAACTCCAAGGGTCAAAATACTTGCAGTGGGATTAGACATTTTCAAAATTGACTCAAGAGAAAGTTAAAAGGTGACTTTATCGTGTGAATTTCTCACAGTAAATGGGTGTTTTAAGTTAGCAGAAAAAAGACATGATAATGCCCCAGACCTAATTGCCGAAACTAGGCTAATTCATAACAAAGCACAAGCAAGTATTCTAAAGCGAGGGTTATTAATCACTGTACTGCTGTAATTAACACCTCAGACAAACTGCATCCTCTGATATACACCACAGCCAGAAAGCAAGTCCTCAAACAACCCCTATCTTTAATTAGTCTGGGAGTAGTAAGATAACAGAAACTACTGTAGTACATGGGGCTGTGGAAGTTACTGAGACAAGGGGCAGAGGCCTCAGTCCTTCTCACTCCTTCAGGGTTACTTGTAGACCTCTACTTTCTGGCACAATTTCAAAATAATTGCATTTCTATTTAATATTAATAACAAATGTAAGTTCTTTGGTAAAGTTCAGGAATTTTACAAAATAAAACAAAACAAAACAGCAAATTTTTATTCATCTGCAAGAATAAGCATACCATGATTAAATGACACGTTTTAAACAGAAAACTGGCACTTTTCAGAGTATTTGGAACCGACATGTCAGTTCATGCCATAAATAAAAATTCCATTTCAGTGAGTCTTCATAAAGTTTGCCTACTAAACTAAAAAATTAAAATTACTGTAAGTTCCAGTTCTAAGCTGTTTCTTACAACTAGCTTAAAATTATTACAATAATAGATTATATTAATTATATTTTTAAGATTGTGTTGGCTATCCAATTGCTTGTCCATCTTTTCTTTGTGAGAATGTAGAATTACTAATAAAGTGACCTAGCAAAAAAGGTTCCACATATATTGATTTCTTTTAAATTAAGTAATTTTAAAGTAATAAATCATACTACCTGATACACATTGACAGAACATCCTGGACTGTAGAATTCAACTTGTCATTTTCATTATCTAATCTACGCCATCCAAGCAAGTTTGAGTTTCCTTTCTTTTGAAGAGATTTCTTTTCTCTTTAATGACATTTTTGAAGATATTTCATCATCTGATCGCTAGTTATTTCAAAAATTAAAAATTGTCTATTCACATGTGACTTCAGGTATCTTCACCTTTCCATAACTCAGGTCGATTTTGAACAAAATATCTATGATATAAAATAATCCTAGAAATTGGATATCTTACTCTAAAAAGTTAAGAATATCTTGCTCTACTAATTTATGAAAGACCATTGCACATTCACTATTTATATTTCTCAATGATGTTTTATTTTATGCAATGTACATAATACTAAATAATGTGATCTTGAGATTGTCAACAATGTTAATTCTAAATGATAACTCATTGTAAAGTATACATAAAAATCAAGTTTATTGACTTGAGATTTGTTTTCCAATCACCTAAATTTCTTCCTGCAAGCAGTTATTTCTTAGCATCATCTAAATAAGACCTCATTTACCCATATACTTAATTTTACACTGATATTCATTACTTAATCTTTATTCAGTGAACTGTAACCTACAATGATACTGGAGGAAAAAAACCTTGAGTTTTGTTGACCAAATTGATGAGAAACTTTGGTGACAAAATACCAATTAGTTTTCCTTGAATAGAGGTCTTCATGGGTCAACAAGATAACAGCAAGCACACCAAGACATTTTTAAAAATTAATATTTCTATTCAGCAATATTCTTATCAATGACAACACAAATGCACATTAATCCTTCTTATAAGTCACTTATAAGGTCAGTTCTAGCAGATGTTCATAGGAAAATCTATACTTTCACTTTATATGCATAATCTAGGCCTCTTTGCATCCATGTGAAGTACACTCCATTTTTTCCATTGCTATCTTGAGACTGAGAACTGCTGAGTTTAAAAGATAAACTTAATCTTGTGTCGTCTACACTCAGATTCAAAGCTAAGGTAAGGTTTCCAAAATCATAGACTACAATAGCAAAAAATTATTAACCCTTCCTCCCTCTCCTAAAAAAGATCATCTACACTTGTATATGTTCTTAAATCTTACTGAAGAAAGCAAAAATATGATAAAAACGATAAATTGCTGTCTGTGCTTGATCTACAGAAAAATAAACAATACAAGCAAGCAATAACACTTTCTGACCCACGAATGAATTGCAGTGAATTAATGTGGTATCCTTTGTAGGAGAATTGATGATGAACTTATTGGCTGTTCCATGTGCCTGCCACTGTAATTTAGTATTCATTAATAACTAAATTAGAAAGCAGTTGAGCACAAGTAGGCTATACAGTTGAAAACACTTCTCAACTCTTATATCAAACCTAATTACAGAGTTGGTCAGCTTGAATTTTAAGGGAATGATTGCCTTCTACTCCATAGGGCAGCATAGTTCTGGTTGCCTGCTGTGATAGTATCTAACATACAAGAATATGTTTCCTGTTTAGTTTCTAGTCCTCTAAAATAGAGTTTGCACTCATTAACAGTTACATTGACTATATATGAAGACATGCTTTGTGTAATATGGAATAATAGACCAAAAAAAATCATCTTACCTTTATACTTAATCCAAATCCTCCTACAGTCTGTCTTCTAATTGTTACTGTTCTTTCCTGGAAAAAAAAAAATCATGTTTTGCTAGGTTTAATGTCTTCTGCCAGAACAATTATATTCATAGTTTTTCTGTGTTTCCATCCTACATTGATTTTTGTTGCTTTGATGAAGCTCTGAATTCCTGAACTGAAAATCCCGTGAAACCTATGCTGCAGAGGAAAAAGACAAAATCTGGAAGAAAAGAAGATATCCTGTCTCAAAAAAACCCAAAAAAATCATTTGTTCAATTTGCACCATCCTAGCCAGTACTGCAATGCACTAAGAACAGAACTGTAGAGTTGGGCAATTACAGCACAACACACATATTTCAGAGGTTAAGGCCTTGACTAGTCCTAAATTGGTCCCACATGCAGGTTGATCACTACATGCTGAAGTACATACCCTGCACTCCTGTAGTGCATTTTCCAATTCAGTTTCATCTGAAAGGAAAACAACTCGTGCATGCCAAGACCACTCATTGATGTGAACCAAAGCATAACAAGTGCACACGTCACATAAATTCATTTCAAAGCACAGTAATGATCCCAATTAAAAAAACAAAAACAAAACAAAAACAAAACCCACCAAAAGCTAATACAAAACAGCCACCATTGATCTCAGAGATACAGTTTAAAAATCACAACCCATAACCTACAATTATTAAAAGAAGCCCATCTTTTTCCTTTTATTGCTTGTTCTAAAATTTGTGCTGTAAAAACTGTAGGCTACTATCTGTCTCAGATATGAACATTTACAAAAAAGACTTTTTATTTTTTCCTACTCTGTTGACTTTATACCCAAAGATAATGTAGAACTAATAAATTTAGGTACAGGTAAAACAACTTATTAGCAGATATACCATATATCCAGATTCAAATACACTGATTTTATAGATTTCTGAATGTCATGAGGTCTAGATTTATACTTATTTAATTACATATATATCTATTGCATGGCATTAGTCTGCATGTACGTTTTAACTACATATGTTACATTTAACTATATCTATTTCAGCAGCATAGATTACCAGTGTCAGTCAGATTTGAATAAATCATTAGGAATGTAGCAGTGACAGAGAAGATGAAATATATACAGATGTATTTTCTTCTTCCTTACTTCATTTACAGAAAGGAAAATAAAGGAGCTAACACATTAAAGTTTTGGGAAACTATTAATGCTGAATTTTGGTGAAAATCAAGTCACCATGTTTCCTTTTTCATGTTTGTGACAAATATGAACTGTGTAACTGTGGAAAGAGCAAGCGTAAACTCGTCCAATGTTTTGGACTGAAAGACACAATGGATTGTCTAAAATGAGACTTATCATTTATTCATTTAGGCTAGTGCTTGCAAAACATAAAATGCCTGCAAATATTTATTCCAAGGAAAAGGTATATATTTTGCTGTTAAACAGCCAAACATTTCAATTTTTGGTTTTAACACAAACTTCTAAAAAGGAACTTTCAAAATGCAGTTCCCGTAGATTGGGTTCAAGCCACAAACTTTACTTAGAAAACCTTTTGTCTGCCCCAGTTTCAGATGCAGGTAATAGTGCTGACAATATATTCAGGATAAACCAATATAGGCCAGAGTCTGATGTGCGGACTAAGCTGAGTTTACATAAATGAACACAAAACACTCAGCTGTGGCTCCACTGGGAGCTATATTTTTCCTGTTAACTTCATCTCCACCTTAACTTCCACCTCCAGCTTGTGCTGAACATGGAGCTAAGAACAGAATCTTGACTTGTACATTCTAGTCATCATATTCTGGTATTTTTTGTTATACATGCCCAAATCAAATAGAACTTGTGCTAAGATGACATTGAAAAATAGCAACTTTTCACTAAACTGGCTTGAACTGGCTAGTGTTACAACAACCATGAATGGAATAAAGAACAACACATTTATGGATTAAATTTCAAACAAATATTCTCGGTGAAAAACATATAACTTCATTAAAATTTGTAGTTCATGGTAGGTCAGTATTCATTGTAAATACTGGCATCTGAACACACTCTAATGTGAAGCTACATTTCTTAAAAACCTAATAGAAAAACTGTCCTGTGGAATATGTCTGTCCTTGTCTTTCTTAGCCCAACATGCACACAAGTACCCATAAGAAAGAGTCAATAGAAGATGCTTTTTGGTTTTCACTCAAGCAAAGGCAGACTCAAGCTAGTCCTGAAAACACCTGATCTGGGGTCTTTTGTGAGTTTGCCAGTGCTGTCTGACAGAAAACTGGAAACATTTCACACTAGAGTTCAGCATTACTTATTTATGTGAAAAAAAAAAAATGCATGCTAGCATAGAGGATTTCTAAATAGGCAAAACTGTGTAGAAGTAAGTAAAATTTCAAGTTTCTTTTCTATCTCCATTGGAAGTTGATAATAAGTATTTTGGGACTAGACAGTTACTGAACTGAATTTCATTTCAAAAACATACTGCAAACTAGATTCACTTGAGTGATGCGTTATGTGCGACAAAGGCATTGCATTGTATTTAACCTAGGCTAATCCAACACACCTCTCAGTCTTACAGCAAAGAAATAATACTTTGCTTAATTGCAGAGTTACATTTTCTTTACATCAAGTTGGCTAACAATGACAAACATGCAAATGACCTTCAAAAATACAAATCAGAATTACACATGAGTTGTATATGTCATTAGTAAACCATCAATAATCCCCTAGTCTGCAATTTCAAACCCCACATAAACCTTATAGTGAAACAGCTTTTCCAGAACAGTTAGAAGCATCAGACATTTCATACACCTGAATTTTGGATTAGGATCAAGCCCCAGCTCTAATTCGCCATGGGTCAAAGCAAGTTTATTTTTGTAACCAATAAAGAAAAATAAACACGTTCAGACCTGGGGGTCAAAGCAGGTGTCCAAATTAGGTGTTAATCAGCTTTATTGAGTATAGAGGCAGGATGTCAAATTTAACTTGGGAAAGATGAATCTCTCCCTTTTGACTTGCAAAGTAACTTGAATAAGTATTTTGATGGTAGATACTTGCTTTGAAAAGTTTTGCCAGAAAATTCCTTTGTTGAAGTAAGTTTTAATTTGTGATTTGCACATGACTTACTTTATGTAACCCTCAAAAACCCCAAACCAAGCTTAATTTTCTGGGTCAATTTCAACCCGGGTGAACAGAATATACTTTGTCTGCAAAGCACTATATTATAATGTAAAATATTTTTATTATAATGATTAATGCACGAAAGAAGTTTAACCAGCAAACTGAAGCAAATTATTTTGTTCTGATGCCTTTAATTAGCATTTCAAATGAACAATAACAATAATAAAATGCTTTTCTCTGGTCTAATAGCTTTAAGTTCTTAAAATGATTTACAACTATTCATTAATAAAACACAGCAAGAGCTCTGGAAGGCAATAAATTTTGTAAAAGTGAAGGAGTGCTTTAAGTATCCTGATTGACCATTTGTATTGTTCAGGTTAAAAATACTGATGTTCCATTGATTTTCTATTAATATTTTTATGCTTTCCCCTCTTTTTGCACCACATGATATTCTATGATTAAATTTGCAGAGGTTTTGCAAATTCCAAAAGCAACTTCATCTCCAAGTTTACAAAATAAAACTTGGTTCAGATGAAAAGATATTTAGTTCACTATCAAGACTACATGAAGTGTTCTGTGAGCTTGTAATTCCATTTTTCACATTTGTTATCTACATTACACCAAACAGAGGGAAGGTTAGAGCTCCTAGGACCTTTAAAAGCAAGATTCAGAGTAGTGTTCTTGCTGTTTCCTGGCACAGAACAAGAGTAGTTATCATTTTATTGAAAAACACAAAGCTGCTGCCATGCTGTTAGCATTTTCCATGCCTCTAACTCAGAAAATTCCTAGTCCACACATACGTTCATTGACTGGAAAGGACAGCTACGAGTTTTGCCAAAAAAAAAGAAAAAATTCTTCCTCAGCACTATGCAGTGAAACAGAAACAATGTTTTTGAGGCTTTCATTAAAGAGCTATTAAAATTTCTCCTTAAAATTTATATGGTCTTCTGGGGAACGTAAATGTCATCATAAGTGAGACCAGAAGTGAAGAATTACCTTGTGAGCACAGAGCAACAGTAAATAGTGAGGAAAGGAAAGCACAGAATCCTAGGTAATCATTAACTATTTCTATTTAGTCAAGAGTTAATGTTATTTTTAACTTAAATCGTGGAGAACAGTAACAATTCAAGTATTTTGTACTGACAGGTATGTGATATAAAAAACTTAATAATTGCTTAACTGACTCTTAAAAATAATGACTAGTTAGCAATCTTTTCAAACTATTTATCCTATATAATTGAAGCAGTCATCTAATGTGATCTAATAATCTAATAATGTGTATCTACCAAAGAAGTCAAATAAATGTTGAATGAAAGGATGACGAAACTTCAAAAATCTTCACAAAACTGAATCAACAGCATGTGAAACTTAAATATACCGTTTCTCAACCTTTTTCCCAGTGTGCGGTTATTCATCTGGTGAGTCTGGATATTCATCTTACAAGAGTAAAGGTATGAAGAATTAGTTTGTCTAGGTACAGACAGAAAACAAGTCCTCTCTTTTCAGAGGATAGAACAGAGAACAAGGTATTATACATATGGAAGAAAATGATAAAAAAGCTGAAAGGTTTGCAGCACAAAACAGTAGGTGGGAAAAAAGGAACAGACATGGAGAAGAATCTACAATAGCACAGTGACATGGAAAAATGTAAGAGGAAATAAAGGAGGAAAATGTTAGAACATAAATTTTAAAATGTAATAGTATAAAGACAAAATCAGTACATTGGCAGCAATTTGATGTCATAATATATTCAAGGCCATATTCTCATATGGTTTATCAGCTATTAGTAATCCTACTATATTTTGAAATAAGAAAATATAATGAGAATTTTTAAAAAGTTAGTTTAATTTTTGCATACATTTTCACGTTTTTATATCCTCTTTTTGGTAATGCTTTGCTCTTTCTTAGTGACATTTCTTTGGATTAATTTACATGAGCAAGCTTTATACTCATTCTGAGTGTAAAGGACACACGACACAGGTCAGTCACATTTCCAATCTGAATTAATAGTGTTAACAAGGTTTGCCAGCAGACTTGCTCATCTGCTAACAACTTCCATCATGTGGCATTTGAAGCTTGTCTCATTATTTCAGCTCCTCATGCAACTGGAGAAGTTTGGCAGTAAGGGAGGGCTGCAACATGCCTGGTCAACTGGAAATCCCCCTTCCTCTGCAGCTATGCTGGAGACTAAGGACGGCAAACACAGCGGTGTCATGTAGGCTGTTAACAGAGAATGGAATAAAAAAAGCACTGAACCCTTCGTTTGTTCTTATTTCAAAATGTTCCTGGTCCTGCAGCCTATGCTTGAAAGCTGAAACCTTCACCTAAATGTCTACTTATAAAACTTCTACTCATATGATGGATTTATTTCAGAAGTACTGCATTTCTTAATATAGAAGTAAAAGAGAAATAAACCTATAAACCTATGGTCAGGATCTGAACTCCCATTAGGTTTAGTAGCAAACATTCTCTGCTGTTTCCAGCTACTGCCTCACATCACAGACTGCCATTGATCAATGTTTTGGATTCTCAGAGTTTTTTCTGATTTGTATCATTTTCTCTTGTGGAGGAAAAGCCTTCTTCTAATGAGGAAAAGTTATTATTTTCTTTCAAATCTGGCATTATAAATGGCATTTTTAACCTCAGTTGATTGCTATGCTTTTTACTTTTAAGTAGCTGCAATAAAATAAGCTGCCTTAGGCTTTCCCTAAATAATCATATTTACATCTGTCAGGTTGTCACTTTAAAGCTGTCCAGATTGGCAGGGAATAAAAAGTTACCCCCATCTGATAGGCATTTGAAGACTTCTGTGAAAAAATGGATTCATTCCACTGAATAGCTGACAGATACCAACAAGATAAAAAAACTCAAAGATTCTTACTGGTAGCTTTGTGAAGGTAACAAGAATGGAAAGTGCTTGAAAAGTGACCTATCTGTGCACATATTTGCAATTCTCTCCAAGACAGGGAGCTTCGTTTTGGCATTGTTTATAACATTCAACCACACATCAGAATCAAAATTGTAAATAAAGACAACAGAGAAAATAAGTCAAAACTATTATTTACCATTTTAAGCTTTTAATTTTTTTCTTCTATTTCTATCCATTAAAATTCCTAATGTTATTGAACTTGTTTTACCAACACTAAAATATATGACAAGAAACTCATAATTTTGACAAGAGAATGATTCAATGTAACAGATGTAAAATTAACTCTCAGGAAAACTCAAAAATATAAATATTCAAGTAAGGAAAATGTAATAACTTCATCTGACTTCCCAGGCATGTCATCATTAAGTGATGCATTCCGAATTCAAATTTATTTAAAAAAAATAATTATAACTGTATTATTGAAATTAAAAAAAAAAAAAAATCAAGAAGAAAATTCTATTGTGTAAAGTTTGTAACTTAAAAGACTTTTTTATAAAAAACTAAAAAAAATAGAAAATCCGTAATAACTAATTTTTTTTTTTAATACTTTATGGGCTTTGTTTATATTTATGAATCTTTCAGCAGTTGATTTCACAATAGCATAAGGACAACTTTAAAAGTGAGATATCACATGTTATGCTTACAGAAAAAAAAATGACTGGTTAACAATATCAGAAAAAAGATCTGGCTTCAGTGCAACAATTTAAGACAGTGTTACTTTCTGGCCTTGGAAGAGGTGCTTATTGACAGTTTATTCTTTATCGAAAAACCAGTTACAGCCCATAGGCTACATTTAGATACAATTGTATCAACCCCAGTTAAATGCTTGGACAAATGCCATGTTACTCTGAGAGCTGTTGCTCTATCAATCCACAAAAAACCCATGCATTCATTTTTTATTAGTATTGGATTATGACGGGCCTTCACACAAATTTCCGCCAAAGATCCTTAATTAAAAAATCAAACCACTGAAACAAATTATTAATGTTTAATTAATTAATGCATTTACTACACAGCAGCATAGAAATAAATTGCTTGAAAGAAATGTGACTAATCTGTATGTTATCATCAGGTGAGTTAGCAGTATTTCGTAAAATCTATGACCCTTTAAAAGAACATTTAAGATAATTTTGTAAAAATACAAACTCTCCTGGTAGCTAACAATTTGCCAGCTGCTTGCAGTTTATTTTCATTCTTTTAGAAAAAATAGTAGCTGATTCAAATCATCCATCCTGTCAGATGGTGCATTGTCATATACTTAATTTATGGATTTCACAGGCACATAGACTCTATGTGTAAAAAAATTTCTGAGTACAATTAGTAGACAAACTTTATTAAAGAAAAAAGAAAAAAATCCACAGCTTCCTAGACAGATAAACTACTTATCTTGCTAAAGCACAATAATCCTTTTCCTTGAATTTCAGATGTTCATGAAAGGCGATAGAAATTGTGAGGATTAACTCTAAAATAAAAATATTGGTTCTGGAATGGCAAATATTAAAACCTTTCCTAGGAAAAAATCCTCTTCAGATGAGACACACCATATCTTAGGCTATCTCCTCTCCCATCACAATTTTTACCAAGTTCAGCATTAGTCTATCTTGGTCAGTCCAGGCTATTGACCTGTATGTCTAAAAAGACTGGGAGTTGCCTCACTGCACGTTGTTCTATGGAACACCATGCAGCAAACTTTTATGAGCATAATTTCAATTAATTAAAGAAATATGCTTAAAAGCATATATAGAGATATTCTCTAATCCTTCCATCAATAGTGATGAGGTCCCTACATGGTTTAATTCAGATTTTTTTATGGCATTTCCTAAATGCCTTGGGAGAAAAAAGTGTACCTGGCCTCGGTCTTATCTTCCTACCCAAGCTGTTCCAACAGGGGCATACACTTCCCAAAATATAAAGCCTCTCTACAGGCAAAGATTTAGCCTGGATTAGCAACAACACTGCCTTCTACACTTTGAGTGTCACAAAATATTCTCATCCCACTTTTGGTCATTTGCTCCGGAGCTCAAATCTACATTGGATATCTGCTAGCAGCATAATGCTGAACCTGCTATGTTTCTTTCTCTTGGAAAGCAAATCTTTCTTATTGCAAACACAATAATCTCCTTAATACTTATTGATGCAACTGATTCTCAAATTTAGATGTTCTCCATGATCATCTGAATGATGGTTGATGCTGTATGGAATTGCTGTAGGTACAATTGCTGCCAGACCCTCACAAATGCTGTAGTAATTTTCAGCCCACTAAAAAAACACATGCTTTCTTTTTTTAGTGTATAACACTGTTTATTTTGCTTATAATCTTTTATACGTTTTATTTTCTTACTTCAAACTGTATACAACGAAAGAAGAAACAAGGTTTCTTTGCATCTCTTTAGTTTTGGAAACTAGAACTGTTTAACACCAAAAGGAAGTGTTCTAAATTAAGAACTAGGTCCTTACCCCATACACTCACATTAAACAGCACTTCATTGCTAAGGAGCCATTGACTTTATTTAGATTATTCCACAGGATACAGATCTGGATGCTGCTGGAACGTTAAGTGCCTGTTTAAAGTCTGTCCTACACAGAGGAGCATGCAAATTGATTCAGACTCAACAAACAGAAGAGATACTGTTCTGAACCAGAAACACAGTAATAGCCTTTCGTTCCATACCAGTGCAGCAGTGATAAAGCAAAACCTTACAACCAAATTATTTGAAGATTATTTATTTAAACAGACTAAAAATTACTTTTACTGTAGCTACTTGTCTTTAAAATCTAATAATACTATTGTTCCTCAGTTACAAATTTTATTTTTATGCTTTAAGAGTTTATTCTCTGAGGCATTCAATGTCAGCTGCTAATGAAAACCCTTGCTTTGTAGAATTCAGGTAAAAGAAAGATAAATGCAGTCAGTTATCTAGAATGACAAAAAGAACAAAACAAAATCAACCAAACAAAACGTAACATAAGAAAAACAAACAAACAAAAAAGTAAACCTAATAAATCAGGAATAAAAATGAGGAAAAATAGAAGAAAAAAAAAAGGAAGCCTGTAGGACTTGTGTGATTATAGTATACAATCAAAGCACGTGATTTCAGATTATTCAAATCACCTGTGACAAAAGGACAGCTAAATGTCTGTGAAATGCCAATCATCCTTAGTTGGAATGAACGTAGTGCTGCAAAACCTAGTCTTAATCCCAAAGGAAATCAGGGTAAAGTGCTCAAAAGTCACTAGTCTAACAATGAAACTTCCAGGAAAAGGCAACTCCACATCAACACATGAATATCAATCAGTTAATGAGTTATGCATTGAATATGCAAATAATATGGGGGATTCTAACTGGGGAAGCAAATAATCCATTATTTTCTACAGAGCCTTTGCAAAACTAAGGAGAGAAAAACTGTAAGACAAAACCTTACTGTGAAAAGGCAAAAAAAAAAAAGCATTTCATGAAGACATTTAAATAACAAATTCAGCAGGATATTACAGATATGGCAGAATAATGAAAGTCTCATTTCTGAGTGATAAAATCTTTTAATAAATAATTCCAGAATGGAGTTGGTGGAATAATGGTGCCGCAGTGTATGTTGCTAATTGAAGAACTACAGCTTGAGTTTGAACTCATAACTTATTTCTATCCTGGCTGCCGGATGTCCTGTCTCTTGAGGAGCAGTAGAGTCTGCTGGTAAAAGGAGCATCTACATTCCATATAAAGGACACAGGCCTGTATTAGTAAACTGCATTTGTTCAGCATGAAATAGTCAGAAGCTGTCAGATTTGTCATTCAAATAAACCTAAACTCTACAGAGACTGTAGGCAGTGTGTTCCTCTTGTTTCAGAGAAAAGCTCCAAAGAATTCACCTTGAGATATTCATAATCATGAGATGGATAATTTGATTTTTTTTTCATTAATCTTTCACACTTTTTGCACTGCTAACATTCTACCAATTTATTTTTTGTTTGTTCTTTGAATATTTTTATTGTACTTGTATTTAGAGATGCAAGTATGTGGCAATGGCAGCAATTTAATAACAAAACAGACATAATAGCACTCACAAAACATTTGCATAAACAGATATCACATTACTATGCCTCACAAGATTTAACACAAAATTCTATGATAATTTTATTTAGCTCAAAGGGAGACCAGAATGTTTATGATAGTTTCACATAAATCTTAAAAATGTCTCTACAAAATATAATTACAGTATCTATAAAAATGTCTGTAGAAATGAATACTAAATGTTTTCTATTATTTTTGTACCTGTCTCCTAATATTAAATAAAAACTTTGCATTACAATAGTTCTAAACCCTACAGTATTATTCTATATAGAATTTTACAGATCTCCCAAATAATTGTAGTTTCTCATGCACAAAATTCAATATGATGCTTAAATAAGGAATCATGTAAAACAGTAATAGATAAACCCCAGTATTACACTGTTCCATCTCTGTTAACATGATATGCTGTTAAAACTAGTGACCCTCACAGCATTCCTGAAGTCTAGTGCTGTGCTACCACAGGAAGAAACCTAAGGAACAGAAGACAAAAGATAACTCCTCTACCAGCAAAGCCCTGCCATAAATATCTTATCAACTCCACAGACAATACTCAGATATAAAAGTACATTGAGGTTTCTGTACTCCCTGCAAAAACCACTGCTTGTGTCATTCCTCCCACATGCAATGGCTCCAATGCCCACGGGTGAGTGAAGAGAAGCAGCACTGCAGTCATGCATATAACTTATTATCTTATTGCTGCTTCTTAGATGAGTATTGCTAATATTTACTCACAAAAGAAATATATTAAATACATTTAGAGTTAACAGTATAAAATGTAATACCAATCCATGGGAGTAAAGGCATACAGATATGTGTATGCACCTGCACACACATACACACAGAACTTTTTCTTTGTAAAGAACACCTTAAAGAGGAAATAAAAACTACTTACACCAGAATAGAAAGGCTCACCAGACACACAGATCACATCCTGCTCCTGGATCATCAAAATATCTTTGGCTAAGTGCAGTCGCACTTTGAAAGGCTCCTGGTTACCATCCTGCAGCAAACAAACCCCTGTCTTTGTCTTCAAAGGAAGGAATAAAGAAAAAAAAAGGTTTTTTCAGTTAGCACTTAGCATTATTAGAAGTGGTATTTTGAATCAGAATACTTGATATATAGGTACAGTCACTGTAAATACGTTAACAAATACTGCAAATTATTTTCAGTAATCACTGTATTTACTGTTTAGACTACAAGAGAACAAATGTTACAGTAGTAAATAGTAAAGGCAGATTTTGCAATAACAAGGTGCTATTTCACCCATTATGATTTTGTGAAACTCCTTTCAAATTGCTTCAAATCAGCTGTGCTCTTACTTTCCATCTTTTCATTAAATGATAACACCCCACCTGGATATGAAATAAAAGCTGATCTTCCATGTATTACACCATTTTTGACACAGAAACACACACAATGACACCTCCAAACTAGACAGATGTGAGTATGAGCAGCTACATGAACTCGTAACTCTTTTATGATCCTTTTCAAATGAGGATGCAGAGCCAAGAATAAGAGATAATAAATCAATGACTACAACATCCTGCAGTAACTTAGTTCTTGCTCCATTTCTGTATTTTACATTTATGACTAAAGATCAGGAATTCTGTAGTATTCTTCAATATATAATAAATGATTTTGCAGCAATTAACAGTGCCTTTGTGATAGTACCTACTTTTACTGTCTTTTGGGGCATTATACATGAGAGGGTGAGCACTGAAAAAGTTGGCACATGAAAGTACCATCAGTATTTAATTTTCCCTGAAGGTTATGTTGAAAACAGCACTCTTTCTAACACTTTATCCATGGACAAAATTCCTATTGGTAGAGCATTTTTTTAAAATATGAGAAATCTGCTTACAAACAATCTAAAAACTTAGCCTTACAACTATTTTACCTGTATAAGTATTTACATAGATAGATAGCTAGATAGATAGACATAGACATAGATGTATGCACATAAGTATCTCAGAAGAAAATTCACATATAAAAAGTACTTAAAACCTTGGACATGTCAGTGCCAATAATAAAACTTTCATGGTCTTCATAGAGGTCAGATTTCGATCCACCATCTGTAAAAAGCTGGCTTAAGAGGAGATCTAGGAAAGAAAAGTATTTCTCTGAACTTTAAGTGCCAAGGTTGACCTGGCTGAATCTGAGGGCTCTTTCTCAGACAAGAGTTTAAAAGAGGATTTGGAAGATCTACCCATAATGTGCTCTTTCATCCACAGCATGGAGAGAACAAACACAAATACGGAACTGACAGTAGGCCACTGGCAAAAGAGAAGTTTAAATCTCTCCCATGAGCCTTTAAAAGAGGTGGAAAGGTCGAGGACAATCTTTAAATAGGTCTATATAATGTCCTCCACTGACAAACTCTTCTGTCACTTCTGCTCCATACTCAACACTCAAACTTTGGAAATTGTTTTTTCTTGGATGTCAGGAGCAAATGTGTATAACTCAGCCATGACTTTGAAAGTGGGTCTGATATTGCTTTTATTCTTTTTAAACTAGGTAATAAGAAGAAAAAAAATGAAGAATTCCTTACACTGAATTCACACTGAGGTCAGTCGAACCTCTGGTCAACAGTCCCCCTGCACCCTGCAAGGTGTCTTTGGTTTTTTTTAACAGGATAAGAGAGAAACTGACTGACATGCACAGACAAAATAAACGGATCACAGAAGGAGGAAGGTTTTCAAGTACCACTGAAAAATTCTCTCTCATATACATAAAATGTTACAATATTAAAATAAAGAGCGGTTATGCCCTTGGAATTTCTTTACACACTAGGATGCCTCCTCTCTCTTGGAGTTGTGAAGTAAGCAGTAAGTGACAATGGAAGTTGAAAAATGTAGATTGTAAATAACGATGGTCAAATAAAGGGGCTAACACTTACAAAATGCCTTTCTCCTATAGCAAAGTTTGCAACATGCCTTTCCTCCTCCCTGGATAACTGGCAATAGAATAAATTCTGCCTCTCATACACTGGGTATAGTAACTCTGCCTTACTTGATTGCACATGTCTGATTTGGTCAATAACCTTATAAAATCACCAGAGTCTTTCTGCAAAAGGTGAGAGGCTACTTTGTAGGAATTAGAGGCAACCACAGCAGGCACAACAGACATTAGAATAAAATGAAAATTCAAGTCAGTTTCTAAATGTATGTGAGCTGAGCTTATTCAGCCTGAACAAGCAAATCAAGCTTGGGAACAGCAAAGGATTTTGGCCCTTGGAAAGATTGATCACACACACTCAGGGACCTTATTTACATCAGACATTCTAAAATGCAATTAACCATTTTACTGTTAGGTTTTATGAAAGCTAGTTTACAATACAGTTCAAAATTAAATCTTCAATTACACTACTTCCTTCTCTCTCCTACCTGAAAGCAACATTAACAACCATGTAAAGGAGAAGAATGTAGTTGAGTTTCATTAGGTAACTTCAAAAGGGGACCTTGAGAACAAAGACTGGAATTTAATTGTTTCATTTTTGTCTGTTGAAAACTCTTTTTTGCTCCTCTCACCCACCCCCTTCAAAGTATTCCATAAACTGAGTCAAACAAAGATCTGAGTTCCTGTTCCAGAGCTGGAAATTAGGGAAGACAACCTGTATATATACTTTCATGTAAATTGCCATGCACATCAACATTTTTTATTCACGTGGCCCCAGTAAAATTATTCTGATCAGCCGTCTAGCCTATAGCCCTGCCCTCTCTTACATTTGAAGAGCCTTTATGGTGTGCATGTGTGTGTATGTGTGTGTACGTGCGGGAATGCAGAGCTACGGCTGATGCTAGCTTTTGTTCCTGATACCAATTTTTAAGAGATCCCATGTGAGGCTGTGCTAAAATTTTTCCCTTCAAACCTTCTCCATGCCATTGACAGAGGGCTGAGCCCTACTCCTGTCTTACAGCAATAAGACACATGCAGCACATCGGCTGAGCTGCTGGGCCATGCAAGGCATCCCATTGTGCTCAAATGTGTTGCACTGCAGTGCAACACCTTACAGCAGACACGCATAGAGAAACAGAGTTCAGCTGGTTTGTTAAGCTAATACACCTTGACTGAGCCCAAATTGCCAAGAACATCACCTTATTTATAGAGTTGTTCCTGTTGCAAAGATGGGAAGAAAACTAAGTGTTTGAAGTTGCACATGTTTATGAAGTGGAGGAGGTGTGTTAAGGAATGCATATGGAAGCAAGGTAAAGAGGTGAAAAAGAAAGAGTTTCCATATGGCAGAAGCACCTGTGGCTTCAACAAAAGCAGATGAAAGAAGGTAGTGGTACCTAAGTAACAAATGCAGTGAATGTTGCATATGCACAAGGCTGCCTCTGTCATTTCGTTTGACACCGTTTTAAGCTGAGTTAGGTAAGAACACTGACGTGGCAAGAGCTGATGTCCTTGGAACTGCTTACAGTTCCTGAACTAATATAATTGCAAGAGGGGCTGAAAACTGATCTCCCTTTGCTTTGCCACAGCAGTCTGGGGTGAATTTTCTGCTTCAGGTCACTATAAGAGAGCAGCATAGGTTGGCAGAGCCCTTAAAGACAGACTGCTTCTCCTGAGAATATGGTCACACTCCAATCATTATTAGCAACAAGGCAGTGAAATAAGGCCACTTAAAAATTATGCCCTGACTTACAGCACATTTTCCATACAGGTTGTGTAAGAGATCTGGCCTAAAGATTCCTTTCCTATAAGGAATTTAGAAAAGTTTTCATACCAAACCCAACATTTCATATTTGTTAAATGGCCTTCACAAATATTTAAGAACTAATTTCAGAGAAAATATACATGAAAACTACAGTTTATATATTTATGCTAGCAGCAGAGTATCTACCAAACACATACCAAAATAAATACTGCAGGAGAAACATCATTAAAGTTACCTGTTGATTTCCTGCAGAATTTTCAACAGAAATTTTTTTAAATTTATCTGGCCTAAACAAGTCTGCTGACAGATTTTCTGCTGAAGAATTATTTTTTTTTTTTTTATTTTATGTATTTCGTTTTTTTCTTGTCATTTATGACAAGGAAAAAGAAGTTCTAAACCATTTCCCATGTTTTGTTCTGGAAGAGACTTTTTCAGTATTTCAAGCAATTTTAAATACTAGTCATTAGTTTTCAAGACATGGCTATAACTTTTCCTTTATGCTACTTTATCTATGTCTTTGGCCCTACAGTAATAAACCAATTTGTTTACCTTTGCTTCTCCTAGTTTCATATCAGCAGGAAGAGTTCAACAGATACCCCAGAATAGTTTAGTCTACGAACAAGTAGAAGAAAGGAAGACAAAAAAAAATAATCTCAGCACATTTTCTATGCAAGGTGACCTGGATTTTAAGTTTCCACTTTGTCTGTTATGTCCTAAAATAAAGTAAGCCTCTGCAATTTGGTTTTAAGCCCTGAAATTTATTTCTGCTATCAAGAGCATGATAGCAGTAAGGAGAATGGGTTGCAAAACTGCCTTAAATGTGTACCTAGCTCCTTCAGATTAATATCTACCCTTTTGGATGCTTATTTGAACTGAGGCTGACCTCTGAGTATTTGGAGATATGCCTGTCACTGCTTTATAATTGTAAGCATAATACTAAAAAAGGAAATTGAATCAGAGGTTTAAGGAGGTAATGGCAATGGATTTAAGGAGGTAATAGCAATGGATTCAAGAGGCAGGGATATGTTTCAGAATCATATAAAGGATGTTTTTTAAACAGTCCAGCTACACATACTATGGAGGTATTGCTAGCTTAAGTGAAAAGCACTTATATTGTCAAAAACTGGAATGCAGCCCAGACACACAGGGATGTGTTCAGCTTGTCATTCAGAGCCTCTTCAATCAGATACCAACATTTTCCAATCCAAAGAACAGCAAGTCCATTCCTGCATATGAATTGTACACTCCAGTCTGAAAGACCTGCAGAAAAATTCTGAATTTGGACTTGAATTTATTTTATTTAGATTTGTCAGGTATTTGCCAGGTAAGTGTTGTGGTATTCTTTCTAAGTGATTATATTGAAAGAATGAAGTCTTATAGAGAAAGTTCTTGTTTCGTACAGTCTGCAATACAAAATGTAAGTTGGAAATCTGGAAAAAAAATGTATTTATCTTAATATGTATATATATGAGCTTCTTACTAAGCTAAGGTACTTTTTTAGAACAAAAATTTTCTTTTTCTGACACTATAAGGATGCCGCTTTGACGCCTGAATTGCCAATGAGCTCACTGTAACTATGGAGTTAAATCTAAGAGGTAAGGTAACATAAAATTGAAGGCTTTTGTGAGAACATGTATGTTTCTTCAAATTTACTTCACTTATTATATGACATTCTAGCGGACATTGTAAATTGCTAGTCATTTTCCATCTTATGATTTTGAGATTAAATCATGAGTTGAAACTTGGTTTAAGAAAAAGCCCAGAAACCCACGGTATTAGAAATCCCAGTATTATTATTTAACAGGATTTATAAACAAAGGAAAACAGCAGCTTAGTCTGAAATGTGTAAATCAGAAAATGGCATAAAAGTGACTAGAAACAGACCATAAAAGTATATAACAAGATTTAGGGAAGAAATGAATGAGGAAGTTAAATATGGCTTAAAATTTAAAACATGTTTTGTTGCAGGCAAAAAATCCCCCCAACTAGATGGATGTTAAAATAGAGGTCACCACACTTTTGAATAACAGAACATATCAAATTATAAAGTTTGTGAAGTCTACCAGAATATTTATAGGATTCTTAAAGCAGAGGACAAACAGTTTACCAATTCAAATTAATCCTTCAAAGAAACAATGTGAAAATAAATGGAGTGCAAGCATGAAAATGAACAGGGTATTTATTAACTTAAATAAGTTTGATGTTATATTAAGGGAGGGGGAAAAAGCCAAGCTATTAGAAGTAAAGAATGATATTTCAAAAGTTAGAAAAGTTAGAAAGCTGCTCATGCAGCTTGTTCTTAAAGTACATGGAAAATATGAACTTAAAAAAAAACTCCAAAAAAAAACCCTGGAGGAAAATGTTCTAATGCATTATAATCATCCCAAGTCTTTAATTTCGACAGAAGGATACCTTCACTGCAGAGGACAGTATTATGTCAGAGACTGAGGTTATCTTCCAAGAGATAGTTTTCAGAATATAGAATAAGGTCAAGTGAGTATAGGAGACCATTTTAAGAACCCAGTGACTCTATGATTTATGCTCTTGTAAAGTTCAGAAAGCTCAGGATAAAGGGTAAAAGAGGAGATGGATAGTCTTATGGTTTAGAAATTGTTAAATAGAAGAACCAACAAAATGGATACATTTGTTGATCAGTGAGGGAAAAGAGCATGGAATACTGAAGACAGTATAAACATGAAACAGCGAAAAATTTCCCAAAGTGGCAAGCAGAGAAGCCAGACACAAAAAAAAAAAATTAAAAATCCCCTCTTCAGATACCAGGTAGTTTCCCTTAAAAAAAAGTGTGTATGTGTGTAAGATCTCCTCTTTTTGTAGTGCCATTTAAATTGTCTAGCATGAAAGGTATTTTCTTGCAGAATAAAACTACTTTAAGATGCCTTGACACACAGCACAGCCTAAAGATAAGATGCTTGGGAGAGAAAATAATCATTGGGATCATAGAAATAACTTTGAGATTGAAAACAAACTCTACCTGTCTACATATACGTGTTTAACCCCTCATTATAATAACTCTGACTGCTCCAATCAGATCTGCAGTAGGAACTTAGGCACAAAGTGATCATGCAGGTACATACAAGGAGACAAGACCATTTCAGTGCCCAAACCTCAAACCAAATCCCACTGGTAGACACTGGAAGAAATTAGGGATGCATGAAGGCATCAGTACTATGAAAGAACTAAGGTTCCCTCAGAGACCTCCAGGGCACTAGAGCAGCAGTTACTTAGAATGAAAAGTCATTTAAGGAAAAAAATGAGTATGTTATGGACACCATGAAAAACATCCTTTAGCCTCAGTGTATCTATGTGGAAAATTGTGGTTTTATGCTAATTGAAACTCAGTTCAAACCGTTTACTGCCATTAGTAAGGATGGAAGTACCAACAAGAATCCGAGCTGCATTCACTACTTTGGGAGAGCAATCTCAGTTCTTCTGCAGTGTAGTGGCTACAGCACTTTCCTCAGAAGCTCAAGTACTAGATGAAGTTTTGGTGACAAATCAAAAATTTTAAGGTATTAAAAAAAAATTATTAAAAGTAATAGCTGAAAGGTATATATTGGGACTTGAAATATCTGACAGAACGGATTATTACACCTAATACTGACCTCAAGTGAAACATTGCATTAAGTAATTAATTAATTGGATGGGTGAGATTCAAAGTCCATATAACACCCTGCCCAGTTCCATCAGCCTGTTGAACGTCCATTACCACAAGCTCAAAGGACCACAGGACCACAATGGCAGGTGGGAACCCAAATTCTGGACTCAGGAAGGGACATCCAGTCTGAGTCCCCTGCCCGGCTGTTCTGGGGCAGCTTCAGCTCCAGTGTCTGAGTGTGAAACCCGTTATGGTAAGAAAATGCCATAGCCCCTCTTGGAGTGCTTGGAGGTCAGTGCCTGGGAGCACGGGACACACGATGGGATGCAGTTTTAGATTGCACAGGACCTATTATGGGGTGTTTAGGGGAGGAACCAAGGGCAGGGGAAGGGTTTCAGTGTTTTGTGGGGGGCATGAGTTCATGAAAACAGAGGGTTAAGGGGGAAAAAGAGGGACTAGTCACATGCAGTTTTATAGTCAGTGTGCTTGTCCAGCCATGACCTGAGCCCAATCTATGGAGACTGGGATTCAGGGATAGCTGCTGGGCATACTGGGAAAACTGTGTAAGCCCCACTGGTGGAGGCACCCACAATGTAGATACATATACATATACTCTCATGAGTGGACCTCAATCCTGCTCAGCCAGAGATGGGAACAGGATGAGGGTGTCGGTGCTTCCTGTGAGTGCTCTGTGTGTTGGTATGGCACCTGTGTGGCCCATCATGTACATAAACACGTATGTGGATACATGTAGTTGTGTGTGTGTGCTCCGTCCCTGTATGCGTCTTCACCCTCACAACTGCCTGGACCTGGGCATATGGAGCCGCAGCAGCTTCCCTTCTCCTGGGCTTTCAGATCCAGCTCACTGTACTTTCCCCCAAACAAAAATCAAAGCAGCTGATGCATTGCAATGATAGTGTCAAGGTTTTAGTTAAAAATTACACTGTGTGCAAGCATAAGGCTGCTGGTTATTTATTTAGACATGGGCATTTGATGAAAGTAGGTTGAAATTCTGTATTTTATTAATGTCTTTTTGGGAGGAAACAGATAGATCACAGTCTTGGAAGTGACACCACTGATTCTGTGGCAAAAACCCCATTTTACACAAAGCATTTAAACTGGGATTGAATCCACCTCATTTAATTTTATTTAAATGCTAGTCAAAGGAACTTCTTTGGGGTCTCCAGATTATGGAGTTTCTTTAGGGTGGGTGGAATCATCCTCTCCTTCCCTTGGAAGCTCCAACAAATCAGCTGATTTTTAAAGAGCTAAATTTGAAATAAATGGCCCCCTTAGAAACTAGATACACAGTGAAGTACACTGCAGTAAATAGTCTATAGAGTTTAAAGAATAACAACATAAAAAACTATGAAAATAATATGCATCTTCCTCTTTTCCTGAATAAATGTATTCAAAACCAAAACCAAAATGCCCTGAATAACATGCTTTAACTCTTGGTCAGCCATGAAGCAGTCAAGAAGGTGGACTAGATGATCACTGTAGGCTCCTTCCAACTGAAAATATTCTATCCAAAAAGCCAAACCTCAAAATTAGTAAGAATGCTTTCTTCCATGCAAATAATCTGGGATATACTGCTATAGAATTTATACCGTTTATATCTTCTGAGGTATTAGAGCCTGACACGTACCACCCTGGGAAAACATCACAGTGTTCTTTCCCAAAGGCAAGTTTCACTTTAATATTAGCTTTCGACCCTACTACTCCTTTCAGAACGCTGTCATGATTTAATGTTCTTTAGTCTGCTTATTTTCTCTTCTCCTCTAATTTATTCCAACCGATTCTCTAGTCACAATTGGTTTTAGCTGCAGTTAGATCTTGCTTTTAGTGCTGTTTCCATCCCTTCATTTTTATTTTATCACAGGATCATGGTCATACTTATAGTTCTAGCCAGTTTTCTTGTTTCCAGTCCTAACTTTATAAATGCTGTTCATGGTTTTCAGTGAACAGGTAATTGTCATGATTTTTTAATTATAATAATGCATTAAAATCATTATATAATTTGCTGTAAATGGTTCTCACTGTGTCTCAATTGCTGAAGTTGTTAAAATCACATTAAAACAATTGTTCATAGACAGTCACTGAGTAAATAAGATGCCCTTGCTAATGTCTGCAAATACATTTTATTTGCTTTCTTTAAGGCAAATTATTACGAACACAGAAAGCACTTCTCTCATCTCTAGTGGAGGGGGACTGAAGCACTTTGCATTGACATTATGAAACTAATTCTAGGCAAAAATTACTCTCTTACCACATTAAATGCTTTTCATTTTGGTCATCCTCACAGCTTCCCTTCCCCCCACCTTTTTCCCATACTTCTGCATTTCCCCCTTGATTCTGCTGAGCAGCACCAAACAGATTCCTGACTCCATTGATGTTTTTATTCAAGTACAGGCTTCAGATACAAACACTTCAAGAGCAAAGCTCACACAAAACGTAGCTACCTGCACCTCATTGTACCTAAAGAGGTAAATGGGAACAGAGGTGAGGTCTAGTGACGAATACACTTGTGCAAATTCTTTCATCTTCTACTACTAAGTCCATCTGTCACCATGAAGCGATCAGCTGAATAACTTACATTTGATTATATAATTCCTAAAACTTCAGGGGAAGGAACAAAAAAGGGTAAAAAAAAGAGTATCTTGCATATAAAAAGGATTATATATAAAAATTTCATTGATTTTCATTCTACTATTGTTTGAAAAAAAAAAAATCTGATCCTACCTCTTCACAGGCAGTCCTGAAATCCATGTGCTATGACACAGCAAGTGATATTTGTCTAAAATGGAGAGAAAGATTTCATCAGAATGAAAAAGACATAGCAAAACATAAAAGTTATCTGTCTGAGATGAGCAATTGCACTTTTCTTTGCTAGGTCCAGTTATAGCCATTGCTTAAAAGGAGAAATGATCAAAGTTGCAACAGGATTAGGAAGATGTTAGAAGTTGTTCCTGGTTCTTATAAAGTACACAATCTGGTTTCATTGACTATAATCAAAGGAATGCTTATGTTCCCACCACCTCCTCCCTTTCACAGGACATTCAAACATACTTTTCTTATTGCAAGTGTAAATTTCTTTTTTTTTGCGTGTTTTCCAATTTTTGTTTCAAAACTAAAAGTATACTCAAAAGTAACAAAAATAGAGACAATCAAGTGTTGGTCTTCAGAACATTCCCTCTCTTTTAAAAAACTTTTTTTTTCTTTTCTCCCTTAATTAAAAACCATCACATGCCAGTACTTTTTGTCTCACGTTTTATTAATGTACCTAATCTCTCCACAGAAGCCGCTGTCATTTAACAGTGTGCTTACTTTGCAGAAATATTTATGAGTTGAAAAACAAATGTTAGAAAAGTCAGGAATATGGGTGAGTGCTGGCAAAATGTCACACCAAATCCTGCTATTATTACTTCGCCTGGCCTTTACCTAAAGTGTATTCATCGCAATGCACACTTATGCATTCATTTATTTATGTGATAAAGCCCCTGGAACAGGATGTTAGCAGAGGATAATAACAGTGTCCTGCTGCTGGGTCTGCAAGAGAAACACTCATGCATCAGTCAGTAACATTTTCAGGAAACACAAAACGGTCTTGGTCAAAAAAGCAGTTTCATTCAACAGCTGGAAGAAAACAATCCTGTAACAAAATTCTCTTCATCAAGTATTTTATTGATTTTGTATAATTGTGTGCTTTCAATTATTTGTATAGCTAAAGTACTCAAAGTTCCAACACGAAATTTGCACCACTAGCCTAAGTTTAAAACAAAATTTAAAATTCCTCACATAGTACAAAAATTTAAGTCCTAATACTTACAATTAAACCTCTTAATAATAATAAAATCTCTTCATTAAGTCTCTTGATTTATTTTTCTGCCCTGAATGCAGTTTTATTAAACAGCACACATATGAGGTTAAAGTTCTCTATTTATTGAGCTCTGCCTGGTTCACAGCCTGTGCTCTAGACTTATTTCTAGCAGAGATAGACTAAGTTGGCTAGGTTACAAATCAGAAATTTAAAAAGGACCCATCATCATTCCTTCCTTATAAGCTTTACAAGAGCACTAAGATCCAATAGAGAACTGTATCTGTAATTCTGCTCTCAAAATGCTCATAAAATCAAGATCACTATTACTGTTTCAAAGATTTTCTCTCTGGTGGGTCAGTCACTGCATTACAAAGCATGTTTCCTTGTAATCTTTATGAACCCTTTTTTCAGCTGGGTAAGCTGATGTGGAAAAGAGACTTTACTCACCTTAGTCAAATATTCTGAGGACTTAGCCTTCTGGAACTACAAGAGCATGTATCTTTGAAATATAAACTGAAGTAATGCACAGTGCTCTCCTTTCTTGGGCCCTGATTATGGCAGGTCACTAATTCCTACTGTAGTCAAAAGTTTATTCGGTTGTGTTATGTTCTGCCTTACTAATGAAAGTTCTACAAAGTTTGGGTTTGGGCAATTTTGGTTCCACAGTCAATGACAATTCCACTTTCACTCTCTTCTAGCTGCTCTTGATCTAAACCTCGTCTCACCCTGGTAATTTCCACAACTCGGTATTACTCCTTTTTTTGTCTTGTTGGTTTTTATGTATAATGCACTTATTTACTTATTTCAGAAATACTTGTATTATCACATAGAAAAAAAAGAACTTTTAACTATAAAATATTGTCTAAAATGTAAAGCTGGAGCTACACTGTTCTCAACACAAAATCAAATTCATAGCAGAGAGTTTATGTGTTTCTCAGGCAGGCAACATCTCAGTTACTAATCTCTGCAATATAGCTGCCACTGCTTCTGCTCCCCTCTATTTCCTACCGATTCGCATCTGCAGCTGCACAGAGAATGTAAGCCCATTATCAGTGTTCCTTTTCTGACTATCAGCAATTTTATAACACTTGATATTTTACAAACAGCACACAGAAGGTTTGATTACAAAGTGCAGTACCTCATAAATCATCTCAGAAATATCATTGTTTCCAGCATTTATATCCCAAATAAACACTCTAGATAATTAAATTACAGGAATACATATCATGCATCATGCACAAATGTTATATCTATGCTGGTAAAAGCCCCAATGATTACTAATTGTCTCCTCCTGTAATACATGAAAAAAGGCAGAAAATATAAACCTGAAGATTTTCAAAAATAATACATTTGTAAAATGATAAACTGTGAAACCCACTGCTTAGAGATATCCGTGATAAGCTTCTGGCTAATCTCTCCAACCCCATCTCCAAATCACAGCCACTTTCACCTGAGCAACTTTCCAGCTCTCCCAGGAGCTTCCTTCAGCCTGAATATTTGACCTTTTTTTTTTTTTTTTTTTTTTTTTTTTTTTTTTTTTTTTGCTCCTCCCCACCATTAGGTTGCTCTGGGACAAACTGTGCTTCAGAATGTGAGAAAGGAGCTGCCTGTGGCTTTGAATTGAGGAGGGGCAGAGGAAACAGCTCCAGGACAGAGCCTGGTTTGCAGGCACAGAGGGAGGCATGAACAGCATGTATCACTCAAAGAGAAAGGAAGGCTCCAAAAGCAGCGTGGCTTTCTCTAAAGGGGCTGGGAACCACTGCAATCAAAGATATGTAAACAAGCAAGCTTTGAAAAGTTACTTGTCGTCCTTTCAACTTGACTTGCAATCTGCACCTCCTCCAAAACTGAGTTATCAGACCTATTTAGCTCACCTCTGCTGATGGATGTAAAAGGAACAGTGGGTGACAGACAGGTTGGGAAGAGACTTTGACACCCCCTTGGCAGGAAAAGCAGTTATTCAATGCTGAAGAAACATTTACCAAGCAGTATTATTATGGCATTTGTGTTCTAAAGGGAAATCAGTGGCTAAAACAACAGCAAAGATGAAGGCTCTGGCAGCCCTCAGAGACAAAGCTTCATTTAGGATAATGCACTGAGCACTTGAGCCATGCTCTGATCTTCTTATAACAAATCAGGTCATATTCTAGTGGTATAATAGATGCAATTTCACAAAGTACTTACTTCCATGACTGAATACTCCAGTACACTTAATGAAATAAGATAGCAAACAGAAAGAAAATTTTTTGTGCTCACAACAGCAAGAAGAGACACCTTGTAAAGTGTAGGAAATACCAAAAGCCAAATGAAATAATATTGTAGTAAAAGTAGGAAACACTTCATTTTCAAGGTTACTGATACAAAGTAAGAACACAATATTGTATGCAGAAATAACAAGTTTAAGGAGAAATTATGCATTATCAAATGCAGTTTCATTTAGCATATGATATCACTGCAGCTTGTATATGTCTTACTTGACGGAGACAAATCACAAGAAATTCTTATTGTCTGAGAAATATCTGAACTGCTAACAGGAAAAGAGACTAAAACCATATTTCAAAGGCACAAATCCCAGTTCAGCAACTTCTTATGATAATAGTTCACCACTAATGTTTGGCTTTCCAAGTCCTTCTGCTTCCATTCTTGCCAACATATTGGCTCTACATTGTGAAAATGTCTAAAGAAAATCATATCTGTCCTTATCGTGTGTGTTAGGAAATTAAACATACATACATTTGTAACTCTACAAGGCCTTTTTTTTAGCAATAACTAAAACTAAATCCCAAACCTTCTCTATTATAAATAGGGAAAGTAGATATAGAAATTGTCCTTACATATTGCATAGCTAGTCCTTTGTGCATTACAGGGAAAAAAAATATTTCTGGAAAAAGAGAAACATTACTTCAAATCCAAATTCCATGAAAGCATATTCATTCCATTGAGCTTGCCACAAGGTGTTTGGTACTGGAAGGGTGGTCAGAGGCACACAGACACCGTAGTAAATCAAAGGAGCAGTTGAGTAACTGCAGATTAATAAACCCTCATTCAGTTATTGCTTTCCAGCACACTTGAATTATATTTTGTTTGAACACTGAGTTACTTATGTTCAGTTAACATAATGATTTTTAATAATTTACATATTGGACTCATTTGCAAAAAAATTTCTCAGCGAGTTGGCAACAGACAATCTCTAGATTCAAGCACTTCCTCATACCTCCTCACAAAGTTCAATACATGAAGGGAGAACTGTATATCCATTGCACAGAATTACAGTTTTAACAAATTAATTTAAGTAGAAGGATGCTCACAAAGCTGGAGGACCCTAAGCTCTATGTACCTCAATCTACCTGACAGTGCAGGGACTGAGATGAACTTTGGAATCTGCAAACTTGTGCAGTTCTTTCGCAGGGAGGAAAATAATTACCTGACAAAGCTTTTTAACAAAATGTCCAGCTCTTAGCAAAGCTCATGCTTCAAAAGAATTGAAGTTGGCAATTAGTAGCTAACACGGTTTTTAATGTTTCATTCATTTTACCTTGGTTAAAACAAATATGGTATTTATCTGCCAGTCATCATTTATTATTTTAGTGGCAAGCGTATTTAATATGCAAGCCAAATTAATGATTCACTCTATAAACAACAATTTTTCAATAGTCAGTGATCCACAAGGCAGTATTAACTGAATGGATGCATCTTGGGCTTCTGTTTGTTTATTCAGTGTTGTTTGCATTAACAATTATCTAGTGTCCCCAAGAACAAACACCCACAAAATGACCTAAAGAGTCACCCAGTCTGTTCTGACTTGGCAAAAGAAAACTATTGCAAACAGCAAAATAAAAAAAACAACAGAACAACACAATTCAAAATCTTTCAGAAGGAAAAAGCAGTATTAGAGGAGAATAATCTGAAAACAGTGATATTAAATGGCAATGGGCTGCTGCATGTCTTTATGTGAAATGCACTATGGTAAACTGGAGCATGAAAGTTTGGCTCTGGGTCAAAGTCTGGAATAATGTTAGGAAACAAAAATAAATCTTTTGTCTGGTTTCTCACTTTTCCAATGTTACCCTTTGGTGATTCAGTAGATGTGTCTAAATATAATTATGTATTTGATTTCAAAGAGGGTAGTGCACATATCAGAGCTCAAGCTTGTACTAAATGCCTCCTTATTCTTCACTGCTCTGGAGGCTGTATGAACTGTGACACAATTTAGATGATTTCTCAGTTTTGTCTAAATAACAGTGCCTTTTGTCAGAGATAAACAGAAATTCTTCTCTGACTATTCAGCACTGCAGTCTGGATTTTCTCTCCATCATCTCTCAAAATTTTTGTGTAGAAGACATACTGGCATTCTCTGCCAAGGCAATTGTTTCACACTCAAATGTAAATTTCATGCCCCTGGCATTATGCCTAATGCCGATAATTCAGTGAGACTTTCCACATTACACTGCATCTTTTGGTTTCATTTAAGTTAAAAGGAACAAGCCAAAAATATTGTACCAGTGTCCTAAAAGAGGTTAGAAAATAAATTAATGGTTGTAAAGACCCAGGAAATATTTATTTGGGAATTTTATATCCTTTATAAACACCTGATAAATATATTTATACCTGCATATATAAACATGTGTCAGGTCCAGAGTTAACTGCAGAAGTTCTTGATGAAAATAATCATTCACAGTGAAATTTTAAAAATCTGTATATCCTGCTTAAGAAAAATCAAAATAATAATGTGCAATGAATAATGAAAATTGAAACCAGATCAAATGAAGAAAGGACATGATATCAGATTTAGTACAGATGATGTTCATCGAATCAAAGTAATATGAATATGTTTTATGCCCAGTTTACAAGAGTATAAAGAAGCACATATTTCAATTTTTTCAATTGACTAAAATTTTTCCCATATACCATGGAAAATGCAAACCAGGATTTTCCGATAGATATAAGACCATTTCTGCTCATTTGATACAGTTTGAATCACAAACTCCAGTATGTCTTGATAGAGCTTGAACTAAAAAGGTAAGAATAACTGAAATAAATGACAAAATCTAGTCTCAGAAAAATTCAGATGTTTCATTAACTTCAATGGAAAGAATATGAATAAATCATTTCTAATTGCCCCAGGACAAATAAAAAATATCCAAATTTCATTTGAAACTTCATTACCAAACCAATATTTGATTATAACCTTTCCTTATTTTGATGGGATTGAAATTATTTGACTAAGGTCAAAACGTTTTCAGTCTGTTTTATCATAAGGTTTTATGAAATGATTCCTACCACTAAAAAGAATATTCCTATTTTATATTCACAATATAAAAAATTGCCTATATTATATTATCAACTTATGTATCACGATGTAACACATTTGCAATGACAGTAGACCTTATCAGTCCTTTCCACTGAGATGGTAACAGAAATCACAGCAGGCCACTAAAATAACTGGCATAATTTATCTTTCAGTGCATATTTTCATATAGTTATTTGGAGTTTGCTTTCTACTTAGAAATTGCCACTATCACCAGTTCTACAACTGCAGGCAGTTTCTTTGCTGAAATGGAATTGGGCTGTCAGAGGTAAAAAGGTTTGGGGAATGTGACTGGAAGCTACCAAAGAAGATGGGCAGAGAGGCAGTTTGAGTATCTCTGGGAGAAAACTGAGTCAGTGCAAGCTGGAAAAACAGAAGAAACCAGGTACTTTTCTCTGATAAACAACACTCTTTGCAGAGACATTGAACTTAAATGACTACACTCTGGTATCAGAATCACCTAGGTAAAACACCAGAGAAGAAAAAAAATTGGACATTATAAGAGCAAGACCACAGATTTCTTATGTAAAGTGCACTAAGGCATCCCTGTGTTGCACTGCTGCGTAGACAAACTGTTGTTTTTTACTGTGTCAGGTCATTGATCCTTGAATGCCACTGATTTTCTTCACTGCTCTTTTGTCCTTCCTTCCTTCTATAAAATAAGAACTTACCGATTTTCCATAAATAATCAAGTCAATAAAAAAAATCAATTCATATACATAGCTAAATCAATGTGATTAACTGACCATTTGACAGATTTAGAATTAAGTCTGAACTGCAACTTAGTTTCTAGTACCGGGTCCTATAATCAACGGCAATATCCCTGCCTGAGAATTCCTATCACAACAAGCACGCAGGCAATTCCAGTGGTCACTATTAAAAACTATGCATTTGTTTTGTCATCTCTGGGATGCCATAGCTACAACAGAGGGAGAGACCAAGGTTTATTGCAGTTGCTGCTACAGTCTTACCTTATCTGCAAAGTCACTTATAAAGGCTACCAGTAAATAAAACACTTCTCAGGTTAAAGTAAAAAACCCAAGCAAACAAACAAAAAAAACCCCAAAGCCCCCAAACAGTAACCTATTTCAAAGAGTTGCCAGCAAAGGAAGGAGGAATAATACAGTGTATGAACTAGGAAATTCTAGCCAAGAGAGATACCATAATCATTGTTTGCACAGTCTTCACCACATTTCCCTTTTTTTTTTTTCAGAGCAGATGCTTCTATATAGAAGAATTCAGTACTTATAGAAAACAAACACCAACAACTTGGCTCAGAATTAATCAACATAATTAGATCTTCCACTTGAGTTTTTATATGATTGCAGCAAAAGCCTCTAACTACTCTGGAATCCAGAAAGCAGGAATTTGCAGCAATGCTGTTGTAATATCATCAAGTCAAGTTTATTTACTGTCAAACTGTTCCTGCAGTAGTACATTGTCAAAAAATATAAAAAGGGAACTCGAGATATGCAAAATATGCCACATAGGAAAACACAGCACTTAAAGCACTGTAAAATTAAAACAAACAAAGTTAAGTAGCCAGTGAGAAATACTTTACAGCTAATTAGAAAATATCCCTGTGAGAGCAGCACCCCTCACTGAAAATCCTGTTCTACAGAAGTGGATTGGAATGGGATTGTGAAATGGTTGTCCCAACTGTCCAAACATCCCTATCCTGCAGGGTGTTAATCCTGCTATAGGGCCATCACAGCAAGTCAGAAAAAAAACCACCAACTACAGTGTGATCCACTTTTAGAAACAGAGGTTGGTTCAGACAAACACTGGCTAGTGGTAAACTGCTGATCCAGGAACACTGAGTTGTCACACAATGGAACCCGTGCAGGGCAGGCACGGGTGGATAGCTGAAAGTAGCATCCCTATTTAATCGGTCACATTGCAATTACTCATTTTGGTTATGGCATTTTCTGTATAATTAACTACAGTTCAGATTACATTTTACTTAATGCATTCTTGAGCTCACTGAAAGCCAAGATGGCAAACGTTGAAAGTCATAAGGATTTTTATTTGTAAAACCATATACATTCATGATGCAAGGTAATTGTAATAGAGTGGGACCAATATCACTAATTCCTTCCACAATTGTCTTTCACATGCCACTAAACGTAGATGAAAAAAGATAATGAGAATATGAACTGTACAGTCAAGCAGACTGGAAGATGCTGAAGTTATGATGAAAAGATGTTCCCAGGAGTAAAGTGAAAAGAATGTGGAAGGGAATCTAAAACTTGGTAGGTCAGCAGAAAGGAGTCAGGGTACATCAAACTGAGGAGCCAGTTGCACCATGGGCAAGTTGAGACATGAGGAAGAAGAAGACAACCTTCAGGACATTGCTTTGAAGGTTTGTAGACACCATAGAAAACTTGATTCCATGGAAATGCACCCCAAATGAGACCCAAATTCCACAAGCATGGTAGTGTTCTGTACAGAATACAAATAATAAGCAATGTCAGCAAATTCATTGTCTCTATTGGCAAGATGCCTGTATGGACTCTCATACAGATTTAGTCCATGACAAGTAATATGCTCCAAAATAACAGGTTACATGACTCAGGAATTAGTAAAAGGGTGATTTTTAATAGCCAGTTTTCTCACAGCCACCCTACTCCATAGGAAAAAGCAGTTAAAAACCATGGATGTAGCCTGTTTTATGCAATTACCTTAATGTCCGAAGTCAGTTTCATCGATAATGATAAACACGACCTAGGAACTTCCTATTTTGAAAACTCACAAAAAGTGGCAGAACATTACAGCCAGTACACTAGCTCAAATGACAGCTCTGAAGTGTCTGACCCTGAGAGTACCAGAAGGTACTTCATTACGGGTTACTTTTTACGTGAGCATTTTTTTAAAAGTTCCAGTAGAAAATTTAGATTGTGAATACGTAGCTGAAACTGACTCATACTGCATACACAACGATGACTTAAATTTGCATACTTTGTTTAATTCAAGTATTTTCCAACGTTTAACTTATCTGAAAGACTTTAAACGTAAGTCTTGAATCAAATGGGACTCAAATTTCAAGAAGTCCAATTATATCGTCAAAATTCACTGGTACAGTAGATGAATATCTATATTGGTGCACTAAACAGTACCAAAGGACTTCTCCACTTCAGACACAGTCACTGAAGCAAAGCAGGAGTTTTGCTCTTCCTTTTTCCTTTCCAAGTCTTTCAGGAAAGAGAGTAGGGGAAAGGACAGACTTCAGGTCACAATTTCTTTATTCACTTTAAAATCTATTTCAGGGAATGAAAAGGTTATAGTTTAAAGACTCCATCCCCTTATCCTGTGGGGAACTAGAAGAAGGTGTAGGGTTCTTTTTCAGCATACTTTTTCCCCCAAGGTAATGGAAGGAGGAACAAAATTTGAGAGAAAGAGAGCGAGACTTGGTTAATACAAGTAGCACAGTAACACAGTGCCAGTCCAACAAGACTGATGAAAGAGGAAAAAGCATAAAACAGGAAGAGAAAAACATGGTAGAAAAGGGCAGAGGTAGTTAATAAGAAGAGCAAGGAAAGAAAAAATGTGAAGGAGGGGAAAATGGAAACATTTAAAACTCATTTCACTTCACCATTACACATTATTAAGTGCTAAGATAACTTTTGTTGCTTTTTTTCATCAATAGTATTCCATGTGCTAATTATGACTGGTAAACTGAAGGAAAGTACTTCAGGTATTTGGAAGAACCTAACTTCTTTACATATTGTTTTCTTCTTCACCTCTCCTTCTTCCCAACAGACTTGAGTAACAAAAGATAGAAACTGGAAAAAGAGATGTGTATGTAAATCTTAGGGATAAGCTAACTATAAGCAATAATATTAAGGAAAGGGGGTCAGAGATGCATTAAGAAATAATTCCCCTGCATTTTCAGTCACACGGCGATGGTAACTGGGCTTTATTTTAGAAATCTTTACACAAGATTACCAGAACTATCAAAGTTTATTGCTTGTGACATGCCTACTGAAAACAAATTACTTCAATGCAGTTTTGGGTACCATCTAAATCCCAATTGCTTAAAAGCAGTCTTTATCATTTTAGAAATATTAAAGTGAAAAAGAGATATGTAAAGAGAACAAGCTCTGTACAGAAGTTCAGTGACACACTGAATTAAGGCAAATGAAGTCAATGTTAGCACAAGACACTGATGAAGGAAATGAATATGGCTGTTGTGGGGCTGCACAGCATGCTTGAGGATCTGAGATTTGGCAAACCTGTCACAAAGGAATGATTAAGGCAGGAAGCTCAGCTAAATTAAGATCATGCAGTAGAACAAAATACTATTTTTAGAATCTGTTGACGACCACACAGCCCAGGGAAAAGACTGGCCTCTTGCTTTCAGGGTAAGTGACAGCAACGCCATCAGGGTAAACTACAAGGACATACTGAGAGCAAACGGCAGACAAGTTAAATCTGAGACATATACGTGACACTGGGAAATGATGGCTTAGCAGAAGTTCTGTAAACTTAATTTCAAGGACACTGCTACTCAGAGAACCCAAAATATATGTTCTTTTGCCTCTTAATAAACATGCCCAAGTAAAAATTAACCTAAGAAATCCTGGTATCATGCATCTTTATCTGAGCTTGAAACTTTATCAGGAAAAAAAAATTGTGAAGGATAATATACTGACATCGAGAGGGAATCTTTTCTGACGGTTCTAACTTCAAAAGTGTTTTCTAATGCTTGCCTGTGATACTTGATAATATTTTACAATAATTATTCATAAAGCATAGCTGACTGAGTCTGATTTAAAAGTAGATGAAAACTAGGATGCTAAAGAAGATATTAGAGAGTGTTTTGCTCTTTAGGAAATGTTTTTCTTTTGAAAATTAAGATTTTTTTTTGTGTGTGTGTTGCCGATATTACCTCTAACAGCACGTCTTCCAGGTTCTTGCATTTCTTCATGGTTTAACAGCCATCAAATTTTGCTTAAAACGTTGGTTCTCTCCATGAGAAATATTCAAGCTTCCTCCTGTTTAAACTAGTCAAGTTCCTCTTTATTTGATTCTTTTTCTGAATACTGCATGCCCTCTGTAAAAATAGCAGCAGTTTTAACAATCATTAAAAGTCAACCTATAAAATACCACAAGAGTCTGGAAGTACTGCAGTGAGAGTTTGTAACCTACCACTTGAACATGAGCATGATTTTGGAAAGATGGTAAGGACCGACAAGTCGTATATATCCATTAAGATTCACAGATATTTTGGATTCTTACAGCGTGGTGGAAGAAACTGAAGAAAGAGGGCACATTTGTTAAAAACACGGGAGAGAAAACTTTCATGACTAGTTTTTAATAGTTCAAAACAAAAAAATCGTCCTTAACATATGCAGTCTCACAGTCTTCTGCTTGCTCCTCTGACTTTTAAAAGAGACTGTCTTAAGGGAAAACCAACTGATAAACAATCTACTGCCATAATTGAGCCACAGTGTTTGAGAAAACAGTGCATGTTACCTTCTTGATCTTGGTGTACATAAACTTACTGAAAAGCAGTGTTTCCTCCACTTCCAAAAACAAACCCCTCATAACATGATGGGGTCATAAAACTGATCATGCCAGTCCTTGCAGGGATTGGGATAATTGTCTTCACAAAGTCTGAAACAGCCAAGTACCCCAGCTTTTTCCTTTATAGACCATCATTTTAAGTTCAGCTTAAAAAAATTAAAGGAGGAAGGGAAGTGCCTCTGTAGTTTTGAGCAAACGTCAGTTCTGATCAATATCCTCCGGCAAAACTCTCTGAATAGCCCATTAATAACTGCCTATTTGGATTTCTTTTTAAAGAATAAACCTTGTAATCCCACTTTATATGGCCTGGGATCTAAAGCATATACTCCTTCTAACTTTTCCATGTGTTGAGCAGGGCATCTCCCTTTCTGGATTCTCCCTCTATTCCTGATGCACGTGACTGGTCGTGGTGAAGTGTGGTCATATGAACATATGTATGAGCATCTTCTTATTTGAAGAAGGGTGTATCAAAGGATTTAGAATACTGTTTGACAGTATGATACTACTAAATCCATCTATTAATAAAGAAACACAGCATCTAGCAACTTTTCTTCAACAAATTATTTATTATATACATGATATGCAATATGTGCTTCTTAATCACTTGTGAACAGACTAGTCCTGCTTGGGGCTTGAGAATAGTGTTATGTATAAGATTTTTATAGAGGATCCTAGCACAGTGATGAACCCTTCAAAAAATGGTCTTAATTTTGCCAATCCAATGAACTTTTTGGTTCTCCTTCATGAGAACAGGGCAGGAAGATAAAACTTGTATTTTCAGACTTTCCTCAACAGAACAGCGGAGTTTATGCGCTCTCTCGGGTTCCCAAATTACATTTAGCTAGACCATATTCCTTCTGTTCAAATGGGACGAAGACAATGTCTGTGCCCTGGTTTTGTGTGATCTTTCTATATGGGCATGAATAATAATGTAAAAATATTACTCTAATAATAATAATAATAATTTAAAAAAATAGTATCATTGTACGCAGGAGGGTGCTATGTTTGGCCAAAGAAGTATCCAATCATTACAAAGTCCAAATAACAGGCTAAAATTTCCTGACAGATTTCCAGCATTAGGGGATTTTTTTCAGTCTCAGTATATTTGACAACCTTCATCTGCCTTGGGAATTCCTTTGCCCCTGGACTAGTTGCCTGTAAAACTTCAAGATACCAACCTTGTAATAAACACTGCAAAAACATGTTATACTTTCCATCTTATCAGATCACCTTCACTGCCTGTGCATATCTCCCAAGACTCCATCTAGAAGCCTGCTCTGATACGGCTTTGGAACACTTTTCCCCATTTCCTGGGGAAGCAGCTGTTGTGCTCCCCAGATGTGTACACTCAACACCATTTTTGTTCAGCAATCAGTCAGGTAGGTTGTGGTTGAACAAAAACGGAGGAGGAAAAGAAACAACTTCTATTCCAAGAGGTTTTTTAATGTAAAATAGGTCCTGATGCTTTTAAGACAAGAACTTAGCAAAGGTCTTTCCCTCCCTTCCTTCCTTCCTTCCTTCCTTCCTTCCTTCCTTCCTTCCTTNTCCCTCCCTTCCTTCCTTCCTTCCTTCCTTCCTTCCTTCCTTCCTTCCTTCCTTCCTTCCTTCCTTCCTTTCCTTCCTTCCTTTCCTTCCTTCCTTCTTTCCTAACAGCTTTGTGAAGCTACCACTTAGAAAGACCCATTTTTAAAGTTAGGAACAACTTTAAATATTTTACTGAACTGAGGCTTCACATCTACTAGGACTGAAGTTGAATTTTCTTCTCCCTATGTGTAAAAAAGTTATGATGCTAAAATTATTTTGGGATTATCTAACTTCCAGAAGTAACAGATTCAATAAGGCTTCTTGAATTAATGGTAATAGTTGATTTGCATTTTTGAACATATAATTAAAAAAAAGAAATGTTACCAATGCATAATATAAAGATACCAGATGGCATCTTTGTAGCATAACAAGAAACCCTTGAAATGTAAGTAATCTGAAATAGTCCACATGAACAACATCAAATAAAAACTCTATTTATAACCATTACTGAGAAGTCTCAGTGAGGAAACTTTCATATTTACAAGTCTGAATAGTATAACTCAGTTGGTCCTGAACTACACTGATACAAAAAAAAAAAAAAAATTTCAAAATCTAAAATGCAACTTTTGAAAACTTGGTTATCTAGAGACCACTTCTTATACTTTCTTTTCTTCTTTTGCTCTTTTGTAGTCTTCTTTTACTTTTTATTTTAAGTAATATGGATGACAGAAAAAAATAAAAAGGTGAATTCCAGGTCAGAGATACTTTACTAGCCTCTGCTGCTAGGGTGAGATTATTTGCAGTGACTGCAGAAATTTTCAGTCTTTTGTAAAAGACCACATGCTTCAAAACTGTAATTCCTTTGGACTTCAATGAAGTTTATCATGTGGCATCTCCTTTATGATCTCCTTTGCTTAGCTTCCTTTTTCAGCAGAGGCCACTTAAAAAAAAAAAAAACCTACACAACAAGAACAAAAATTGAACATATTACTGGAATTATTTTTTCACCCAATATATGTGGACCACGATGAAGCTGCAACTATTCTGTATGTCAGGTAAAAATGAACTGCATTTTCCATATGAAATTTAAGTTCCTTGGGGGAAGCAGTCATGAATCGCACTGAATTGCATAGAGCTAATACCAAGAAGTAGATAATTAATAATAAATACATAAAATATCTGCACTCACTTATCATGTTCACCTCTAATCTTTTGCTTGTGACACCTTACCATCTCCACAACCCCATTTTTATCCTTATTAGTATTTTTAAATTTTTATATCTCACTCCTCATCTTTTTACAAATTGTATTAGACCTTAGTTTTAATTTCTGCTGGAGTTCCTCCCAAACTCAATTTCCTTCTATTTATATGTGAAAGTTACGTAAGAAAGCTAAATGTAGCATACTTAGTAAGGTTCAATCACATTCATTCTTAGATTACAGTATTAGAAATGTTCTAGGGTACACAAATATTCGAAAACTTGGAATGAAAGAATTTGCTGTAAGACTCTAGCTTCAAGTCCCATAGCTTTCTCCTTTCTAAATTCTAAAGATGAGGTATCACATTTATCACCTTTCAGAAAATTGTAGGTCATTTAATCTAGTATACCAAAGACCTGCCTGAACATTTTTTTTTCTTCTTCCTCTTAATATTCCAGATAAAATAATCATTTTCCAACAAAAGGTAGGTCAAAACCAGAAAACAAAACTACGCTGGAATAATACTGCAGAGTCTCTTTCTGAAATCCTAAAGAAAGAAAAAAAAATTGACTATATTTAATTTATGTACTTATAGAGTGATGCAAGCTAACTTGGACCAAATGTAAGTGGGAAGAATTTTGAAAACTTCCCTGTAAAATGCTGAAAAGTTCTGCTACAGAAAGGGAGGAAAACCCACAAAAGTTTAAGTGATACACTGTAGTCAGCTTTGTATCATGGAAAAGAACGTGTTTCTCAAGCTCATTTGATGGATGAGCTGTGTCCAGGATGAAACCTATTGCTCATAGATTTGTTTTTTAACATGACGTAGTTTCTAAAACAAATGCACACTTGACATATATTAGAAAAATTGAATTTAGGCAATTCTCCAAATTCTTCATTTTCTACAACCTTTTTTTGAAAAAGAATGCACGTAATTCTTAGCAGCTGATCTCTTACTTTGACAAATCATGTGGAAAGCTGACTGTGATTTAAACAATGCAGCAGGTTTGAGAAATTGTTCTCATGCTTTTTAAGTCAGAAATACAACGATGCTTCAATCCCACTATACTCTGTGCTCTGCAAACCCCAGGTAGTTTCATTCAGAGACACTGTTCTAAAATATAGAACAAAGGCTCTCAGGAATGTGTCCTACTCTGAGATTAAAATTCAGAGGTCCATTAAACTAAAGCATTGACTAATACTCCTTCCTTTTCTCTCTACTGCCTCTCCTTTCACATTTCATGAAACCATGTCAGGAATAGCCTGGTGAAGCAGAATTAGAATTCCTGGGAGAAGATCTGAACTGTTGAAATGTTAAACATGTCAGTGTGTGAGAGATCCACACTTCTGCTATAAGTAGTACAAGGTCTATCTGTCTCTTCTCGTTCCTCGGGTGAAAAGAACAATTGATGTCAGTCACATTCAGCAAGTACCTACTTACTGTATCTTACCCTGCCAATCCAGACAGAAATTAAGTGCTGCAAGACCATTCTCTGCAATTCCAGTCTCTGAAACTGCAAAGGTAGGTATAGTACAAAAACTGAACAAAATATATACAGTATATTAAAAGCCTTTCGAAAAAGTCATTAAGAGACATCATGGAGTTTTCTTCAGAATTCTCTTGATAATACAGCCAATTATGGAAACAATTAGAGAAAAGGTCAATATATACAGTTTAACACAGAAATCATTCTATTATTTAAAACATTTTCGCAGTGGCTACTGTGGAGTTCAGTCAGTAATGAGCTCTAATGCAAGTTAATATACAGTAAAGAATGTCTTCCTTTTTCTGTCTGCTCTTCCTTCACTAAATAAATTCCAAATCATTAAATAGAAACACCTATCTGCATGTAACATTTAGCTTCAAAATCCCAATTCCAAAAGGCATGAATGGCTGGCGCAGAAGTATCTCAGGACATGGTTGCACTGAATAACATTAGAATGAACAATGCACTTTGATGCATATCAGAAACAGATAATGTAGATAATTTGCTGCTGCTTTCAATGTCCTAATGTTAACTCACAGTCATCTGACCAAAAGCAAAAGGCCACCAGCTCTGCCACTGTTAGACAAATAGCTCATTTAAGATTAGCAATAATCTATTTGCTTTCATCTGTTGTAGATAAAAGGGAATCAGCAAAGAAAATTTAACACAGCAGGATTTTGTTCAGGTTCAGCCCACCTTTTCAGTCATGAAAAGCCATTAATTCAGCTGGGTTTTAATAAAAACCTTGAGGTGAGATCATTGTCACAAGACACAGATGTGCTGGCCTTCCTTTGGCTCTCGCTGTCCTCTAACTCCTCAGCACATGGAAAACGCAGGAAAACGGGTGATCCAGAGCTTAAAACAAAGCTTTGTAACCCCAACAATCACCACCTTTCGACACACTCAAATTCATACAGAGGATGTTCAAAGTCATGGGGGTGGAAGAAGGTGTTTAAAGAGGGATGGAGGGGGCCACACTAAGGCACCACTCATATGTGCCACCAAGGCTGCCCCTTTCCTCTTGGCGGTGAAGGACACATTAACCCTACCTAAGCTGGTGCACAAGGAGCATGCATGAGCTGAAAGACTCAACAGATGGATCCAGCTACTTTCGAGTAACAGGACCCAACTAAAACACATAACAACATATGTTTGTACAGTTTTCTTATGAAATTAATTTCTTTATGCTCCCTGTAAGAAACTGTAAACAGTTCCCTACTCCTTCTTTACTCAATAAAACAAATAAATAATATTTAAATTGTACTTAGTAAATACAAACTTTGCCTACTTTTTTTTTTGCTGTGCTATACATCATACAGCTTGCTCCGAAACCATTTCAGTAGTTCTCCTGTTCATTACAGGTATAATATATTCTATAAAATTTAAAATATTGCTGCAGCAGCTACAATTATGGAGGAAGACTCAATGCCTTCAGCAACAGCATAATATAAATGCTGCATAGTAATTCCATTTCCCCTCCAAATGTTCACTCAGATTAATTTACACAAGCACATTGCCCTTTTCCTCACATGCTACAGACTCACAGTCACCCCAGACTGATAGATAATCGCTTTTCACCCTCATTTTTTGTGCAACTGATTGGAGTGAGACTTTCTTATTGAGATGCAATGATTGTACTAACAACTGTTGCACAAGTGACTGGATGACAAGCTGTTTCTATGAAAAAGTTGACTTCTATGACCGCTGTTACGAAAACTTTGCATCAGCAACACAAAGAAAAATGGTTTCACAAATGAAAACTTACCTGAGGCAACTACAATATGCTGACCAATTTCGCTGGGTAAGGGAAAATAATGACTGAGCATAGTAAAGCCAAACCTCAGTGGAATATTGTTTTGTAAATATATGCTATATATTAAAGTTTTGTATCAAATACAGCAATAAATATGAAAAATAAAGTCAGTCCGTCTGTATAACAATGAGGCTGAAAGCATGGCCCGTTTTAAAGTTTTATATTGCAATGTTTAACACTAATTTTCAAAGGAGTGGGCAGATATTTGTTTTTATATATTCAAATCTTCATAAGCAATACGATTTTACTCCAAATATGGAAAGGATTAGATATATCTTAAGTATTACATAGGCTGTTCAATGCTTTGAAAGAATATTATTTTGATAATAACTACATTTCATAATTTTCTGTCCATTTATGAAATCAGATGAAGTTAAACAATAAAAAAATCTATAACCAAGTATCACATATATAAGAGAAAAACTACATAATTTACAAGTGGAAACTGTTAAGTAACTTGTCCTGTATTTTATTTCTTCTCACTTTTGTCTTTTTATGAGTTCTGCACAAATCTACCCAATTACAAGAATCTTTTACTATCACTAACTATGCCTTACTTGTTCAGAGTTTTGCAGATGAGATTTTGTCTCTGATGACTTGAGTGGAAATTTTTGCCATTATCTTCAAGGACACTAAGGACTTCAGGTTTCTCATCAGATTATTCTTGATTAACAAGAAGGTGTTGAGTCTAACTGTAATTTCACACACTGGAATCTGTAAAGCCATAGTAACTGACAGCACTAAGGAATCACCCCTGAAGTTCTGGTTCTGTAAAGACAGATCTGTGCTTTATACAATGGTACTGTCATGATATTAAAGCCCACAGTTTCATCTATAGCAACATTGTAAGAACGTGTCACAGGGACCACTGCTGTGAGAACAATCTTCTGCATTTGTCCTTCACTGGGTGACCAACATTCCACTAGCACCAAAATCTACCTTCGTAGAAAGCATATCACAGTAAATACAACTAATGTCTTCACTTTAAATACTTGTCAGTCATGACGCTTCTTTCCACAGTAATTGATTTGGCATCTGTTACAACCAATCAAAAGAACCCTGCTCACCAAAATGTTTATGCAGAAAGAACAAGTTCTGATTTTCAAAACATAATTCATTATGATTAATATAAGGATGAAATGAAACAATATTAAAACCAAATGCTTAAAAATTATCAATATTTTTAAATATACACAAATTAAGATTATGACATGAAGAAATGGCAGAAAATAAATTATCTCATGTGAAGGAAAAAACCAGTATTTGGCATTTGTATGGCCACTAACGATGATTCAACTTCCCTAAAATGTTCTTTACAAGGGTTTACTTTAATTTGTAGGCTCACATATGCTTCTCTTTGGAGACTGAATGATTTCTATTTGGTTTTGAAATTCTTAAACTCTACGTCAGTCCCAAATTTAATATTAAACTGTTTTATTAATATAAACATAAAAGCAGATCATCCCCTTTTTTTTTTAAATAAACGTGAATTGAAAAAATGTTCAAGTGACCCTCACAAACTATGTTTTATCATTTATACTACAACGTTCATTTTGGGACCAAAACATGGGAAATCTGTCAAACAGGTTTGAACAATATTTATATGTTAATGTTAATGAAAAGAAGAAATTATTTCTACCTGCATTTGCATTTCAGTTTTGGAGGCCAAATAGTTATGGTAATTCAAGCAAGTTTTGGATCAGCAAATAATGCTTTGGAACTAACTCTCAAACTTTTGTGATATTTTCATCATTGTTATTCTCTTTACTTCAGTAATAAGTAAGTAACAAAATCATCAGGGGAGAAATGGTATAAAAGTAATCAGAAGGCCTCAAACACAGCAGACAAAAAATAAAGCTGTGGGAGTTGATAGGGAAAATGCTAAAAGTCTTAAAAAAGTAATTTTCTCAAATTCCATCAGTCACATGATTATTACCCCAAATTACATTCACTTTATGATCGTCACAATCCAAAGGCACCAAAGCAGTACCTTTTCTTTTCACTTTTGGGCCATAATCTGCTTTATCGCATTGTAAGGGGATCTCTCCTGTTCACCATGTTTTCGAAGTCTTTCTATAAGTCAGTATAGGCACTTTGATGACACCAGCTTCTTAATGATTTGATATATAAATTCTATATGTTCTGGTCCTACCCCCTAAACAATCTCTTGTTTACAAAAAGGTGCTTCTTAGCTGAAACCACATTCTGTCCAAATTTACAAGGAAGTTCCTCTATTTTTTTCTGCGAAGTATCCTTTTTGAAAGCTCCTGAAGGCTTTTTCTCTCATTTTATTTTTCAGTAAGGAACAGATTGCACTTCAGGTGTGGTGGGGTTTTTTTTGGGGTTTTTTGTTTGGTTTTGGTTGGTTGGGGTTTTTTCTTTTTCACTAAATTATTAGTTAAGGCACAATCAACCATAGCTACCACTTACAAGTAAGATGGTTATTAATAACTTCCTTCTGATCTCCCCAGTGGGCACCACTTTCTCCAGGATAAGGAAAAGTTCGTGATTGAATCTCTATTTTCTAAAATTCTTAGTATGTAAGCAATACCTGACATCTCTTCCCATTAGAGTTTTGCAGCTACTTTTGATGGAGAAAGCTTTTAACTAGGACAAAAGCTCTAAAATATTGTAAACATGAAAAGTTTATGAATGTTATTTTATTATAATAACCTTTTAGCAGATATAAAAATAGTCAGGTGAGAGATATTCAATCCCATTCACTGCATTCTAATATCAGCAGAATTCATTGGGGTTTTCCTCAATGAATAAAAACCCCAACATAATATTCTTGATATTTATTTCTTATTCAGAATTTAATTTCCTGTCAGCCTTTTGTTTTTGCAAAGTGCTTCAAACCTGGTTGGCACTATACCAAACCAGCAGCTTTTGATATGACTTACAAAATGCTAGCATAAATCTAGTATTAATTTTTACTTTCATACCATTCCCTGGAACTTTTAAAGCTCTGAACTGAAAATGAAATTAAAAGTTTTTTGTTTTGTTTTATCTACACCCACAGGTGTTTCAGTTCTTGAACACAGTTGTCTGCCACTGCACACAATACATATTAAAGCCCTCACTAGTAAGCAGAGGATGGTAATTCTGAGCTTTAGAACAAAACATATATACCAGGTTACTTACTGTAATAAAAAAAAATTACACAGAAAAACCATGGGACTATGCAAGCAAATTTTAAAATGCAAGCTTAGTCTTTAAATAAATACAGGAAATACAGTGCAACAGGATTGACTTCGGTAATATCCGTATATCATGTCTAATGTATTATCAAGGTAGTCCTTGCCATGGGGAGGTAGAACACCCTCAGCACTGATCAATATTTGATAGACTGCTGTGTCTGAATGGTGTCCCACCAAAATCAGTGCAGCATCAAACAGGAACAGCAATCTGGTAACATGTAAGAAACTGCTAAATGAGTGCCTAAAAGACAGACATGGAAGATGAGATATTCTGCAGAAAGTGAGAGAGAACATAGCTCACCATTTTTTTCCAGGAGTAAGCTTTTAAAGGTTTTAGAGACTCACTGAAAACATTATCTGCATGACCATGATTATATGTGCCTATTTTGGAATACATTTATATATATTAATATATATAAAACCAAGTTAGATTTTTCAATAAGCTTAAAATGTCACACAGAGGGAATCTTTGCAGCTTAGCATAGTGGTCTGGGTTTCTAAATCCAAAAATATCAGAGCAACACAGACTCAAAACTTTAATGCTGGACTTAAATTTGACTTTTCTGAAAATCTCATCAAGTTTGTATATTTCTCAATGATATAATTTTTCTTTGAGAAATACTAAAGGAATATACCAAAAAGAAGCTTTCCCTTACAGCAGAGTATATTTATCCACATTAGAAAGCACACTAAAGAAATAAAAATGATAAGGTAAAGGGAGATGCATTTCTATGCATTAAAAGTTACTGGGGGTGCACCCCTAGTCACACAATCATATCCGTGATTAAGCCATCCTGTCACTGAAAGGAGAATAAATATCCCTTATTGTTCTATGTACCAATATCTCAATAAACAGAGAGTATCAAACACAATGGTGCGCTGATCCTAAGAGAGTAGGAAAGGTCAGGAGCTGCACTTTGCGTCTTACCTTCAAAAGAATCTCGCTGTATTTTTCACTTTCTAATTTGTGAGAACGTACGAAGAACAAGCTTGGCCAGATTAGTACAGTGGTTTTGTGAACACACACATACACACAGCGTATTGTACAAACACAGCTGTCCCTGCACTGTTGTGGGTTGGAGGCTTGGGGTGGGGTAGGGGGGTGTACATGTGACCTTCAGAGTGCTACAATATCTCAACTATCATTGACAATAATTAATTACTATGTACAGATTATCTTTTCTTCAGAGACTGAAGTGTGATTCTGTTCCCCAACACAAGCTACTAGTAAAGTTTTCATTTTAATTTCAGAAACAAGGCTCTTGGAGCAGCTGAAATTAGGTTTATTTAGCTTACATTGCCAGGGGAGGATGGCTTGAGATAACTACAATAAAGGAGCATTTGTTCCATCCAATCTGTTCAAGCACTACAAAACCTCCTGTGGTCTACTGTTTATAGTTTTGGGTACAATATATCAAGGAAACAAACATGAAGCAGGTGGAGACAGTTCAGGGCAATGGCAATAAAAATGATCTAACACCTAAAAATATGACCTATAGACTGTGAGAATTTAAGTCCATCTAGCCCAGAATAGAGAAAAGGCAGCACATGCAGACATATACTTTTAAATATACACCTATAAATATACACATACACACACAAAAACATATGGAATTAATTCATAGTGAGGATGACTTAAGTTACACATGAGGGAGAATTTTCCAGGAGTAGAAACCATCGAGCAGTTCACAGAAACCAACTAAGGAAGTTGTGATCTTCTTTTCTAAGAACCCATTAAGTAAAAATATTCTAGGACTGGTTCAAATACAGCTGATCTCCTGCTCTAGGGAAGGATTGTACAAGATGATCTCTCAAAGTTCATTCTGACACGTTTTTCTAAATTACTATTTTTAAAAGCTAATTTTCATGTAAATTAAATTTCACATTATATGCTTTTTATCTGCAGCAACAAAAACCAAATCCAGCATTATATTCACAAAAATGTGACTATGGATACATTAATTTCATGTCAAGTATTAATGCACTCTGTATATAGGTTGGGCATGCAGATTTAACATTTAAACAAGAACTGCACAAGAAAAATAAATTACTTGTGCCCCAACATATTGCATTTATACAGCAAATGCAAAAGAAAAAATTAACTAGGAAGGTACAGAACATTTTAAAAAGCAATTTAAAAATATTAATGCTTCGGCCATTAAAGCTACTGAAACTGAGTGCAGCCCAGATACCAGCTTCAAAACAGTTTCATTTACTAAAAGCAAACACACAGATGTGTGTAAAGGATAAATTTAAGCTTTAATTTCTATTCAGGTCATTTGGACTCTTTTGTTTAGGTTATTTATTACTACTGGTGTTATGGACAATATTTAAAGTTGCCACTGACCATCTCTTCAAAGAATACATAAAATTGCTTGTATTGAACATCAGACCTTCAGTATGTGCTTTGTATTTCTTCTTGGCAGGGATAAGATGATTTCATTGATTTTTGGTTCCATTTGTGTCCATTTTGTGTACATTGTGACAAAGAACAGGAAAGTGCAGAGCAGCAATGAATGACTGTTATGTGTAATTTCTAAATGGTGATGGTTACACTTCTGTTGTTTCATTCATATAAATAAGGGGAGATAGCTACAAAAAGCAAGTCTTAAATACATTTCTAAGGTACTGCTCACTTTGTAGGAGTTTTTTTAGAATTATTTTTGCAGTGATAAACTATTTTATTAAACCTCTGTCTCTTATCTTTTGCTTAAGTGGTATTATAAAATGTACATTTAGCAAAAACCTTACTCTTCATAAAACTGTCAGGCTTCCACCAATGCCATGATTCAGATGCACAAGGGTACTCAAGTACAAGTAGTTTGCTAGCTGCAAGATGTAAATGTTATCCAAAAGACTAAAATTCACCCTTGAAACAGGACTTTCACGGGGCATAGACATTGTGCTGACAGAATTTATCAGGGCTGAACTCCAGCAGAGATAATTCTTACTACGATTCAGAAAAAATTCCATTACTGGAGCTGCAGAAGTTTTGCTGAGGAGCTGGCAATCATGCACTGGTAAAAAAAAAACACTGGAGGGAAAATGTGTATTATGTCAGAAAAAATCCTCCTTCATGTGACATTCCAAATGTACAAATTATTTATTTTATCACCAGTGTTTCATTAGTGATGATGATGACACATATTTTTTGTTGAGATATACAGGAATCTCAATTCATATTTGCCATCATAAATTGCTCTAATTTACTGATTTAGACAGAAAGTTCCCATAGCCTGGAACAGACTGAAGTGCTCAAAGGGAAAATAAATCAAACCCATAAAATTATGAAACTGGTATCTCTAATTATGATCTCCCCTGAAAACATTTAACCTTCAAAACCAACATGCCTGGATTATTTCCACTCACGATCTTTTCTTTGGAAATTGCATCTGTAGAAAAAGATAATGATAAATAACACATTTGCTCCATTAAAAAAATAAACCTTTTTTTTCTAAATGAATGGCAAAAGTCCAGTAAGGAAAAGTCTATAATCATTGGCCAAATGATTAAAAGCACATTAAACCTTGTACTCTGAAAGCAATGTTTTAATTGAGAAAACTGGAGTGTAGAAATCCATTGATGCATCATACGCATGATAAGAGGGTTTTTTATATGCATGAAGCCAAGCATTATAATATCTTTGGCCTGTATGATGGATGAAGTGCTTCAAAGATGCAGAAGTCTAGAAGTCTCTGGGATCTGATATTATAATGAAACAACTTCTAAGATAAGAAAGAAAAACTTACGGCTGACATTTAAAAAGACTGAAAAGACAGGATCCATGGTGCAGAAGTTTAAAGAACAATGCAGCATGAAGTGTGGCTCCATCTGTACATTTATTTATAAATTAGGCCCAGTCCTCCTAGGCCATGTCCAAAGTACACTTCTTCTGTCATTGACAAAAACGTAAATTTTTTGTAACCAGGACCAAAATTTCATGGGTTTTTGCACACTTCAGATCAAAATAATTTCCACTTATTCTCCTACTCATACAAGAAAGCAATACAGTAAACATACAGCTAAAAAGCTAAAATTACTTATAATCCCGATAATGACCTAGTTTGCTATAAGTTCCCACCTATTGGGGAAAATAATTAAAAAGATAAAAAAAGTAACCACTTCCTGTTTGTTTCCTACAGCAAAACAGACCAGAAAACAGAAAAAAAAATATTTTATTGAGGAAACAATTACTGGACATGGTATATAGCTATGTAAGAAGTTTTAGTTGAATCAAATGCCCAAAATTGCCACCTTTCCTCACACAGAATCATATGCAAATACACTGATTAACAGCTGGATTTCACAAATTCAGCATTTTCTGCATTTTTTTTTGTGTGGTAAATTCAGTGTCTCTGCGATATACTTAATACATCCAGCAACTGGATGACATGGAAGCCTCGAGGTCAGTAGCACTTGTGCATACACTTCTGATATCTGCTTGTTCTACAAGTCCGTTCCTCCTTGAAATGTCCATCATGCTGCCTTGAACACCATAACTGGGCTGTGGAATCCTAGGGAACATGCACTGCAGGAGTCACTGCAATTTCCTGACACTCAGCAGTCCTTCAGCTAGTGCTACACAGCTGGCCTCAGGAGCTGTGACAGATCTGCAAAACTCAGAGAAGCTCCTCAGATGTTGCCAGAAGGCTGAGAAATCTCCCAAGAATTTTAGCCAGAATGTATTTAAAGTATGAAAACACTTAGTTTGTTTTTCTGTAGGAAGGTAAAATGAAACACTGGTGAATATGTCTCTGTAACACTGTTGTACTTTTATTCTTCTGTTTAAGAAGACCTGGCTGTCCTATTGGGGCTTGAAACTACAAAAGAATGTTTATCCCTCCCCTGAGCATTGAAATTCTTCAAAAGCAGTTTTCCACCTCTGACTGTGAAGGATGAAAACTGCTAGAGTACAATGGAAGTAATAATGAGCTCTCTGAAGTTAGACATGTCATGGTCACAGATGTAGGCTCTGCAATCTAATGAAAAAAAGAGAAATTAATCTAGACAGTAGATTTCTGTTGAATTTTTCCACTATCACCAGCTGTTTATTGTCATGCTACATTATGAATAAGCGAAAGATTTAAAAGGCTTCAGCATTTATTAAATTCCTAATTGGAATCACAGATATTGAGATCTGAGACTACTTCAAGTCATTTTCCCTGATAAGCAAGCTCATCATAACATCCACAAAGAAGCTATTCAATAAATATGTATAAGCATTTGCTGAAGCAGAAAGCTATTTCTCTCCACTCCATAGGAGTAAAAACTTTTGGGTAGTTTCTTCAGTCCTAAATGTAGCTAAATCAATAGAGTCGGAAGTAAGCTGTCTGATCTGAGCCTGTACTGGTGGGCAGAGACAGATGTAAAACAAGAAAGAAATATGAAGTAGGAAAGTACTGTGAAATGGGCATGTTTCACGAACTCCAGGAAATTGAAAAGTTAGAACTATTTTCAACATAGTCTGTATAAAAATCACTAGTATGTCTCTATCCAGCACATGCAGTAACTCATACACAAAGAGAATCATATAATAAGCTGAGTTGGAAGGGATCCATGAGGATCATCAAGTCCTGACCCTTCACAGGACAGCCTCATGAATCACATCGTGTGCCTGAGAGTATTGTCCAAACACATTTAAACTCAGAGAGGCTTGGTGCTGTGGCCACTTCTCTGGGGAGCCTGTTTCAGTGCCCAGCCACCTTCTGGGTGAAAACCTTTTCCTGATATCCAACCTAAACATTTCCCCATGCAGCTTCAGGCTGTTTCCAAAAGTAAAGAGATTGGTACTTGCCCGTCCACTTCTCCTCATGAGGATATTGAAGACTGCAATGAGGTCTCTCCAAAAGAAAAGAAACTGCACAGAAATTTTCTTGACAGAGGAGGAAATAAAGGTGTATATTCCTGACTGAGAGCTTATAAAATACAGCAGAAAAAAAGTGATTTAGATATGCAGGATCCATTGGACTTGTACTGTAACTAGGACTCTGAGCAACAGTCTCCCTTACATCTTTCAAACGAACAAGGACATACGTGCCCTACACATACTCTATATCGACATCCAGTATTATCAGAACTTCTGTGACAAGATTTAGGTATTCACATATATGAATACCCTTACAGTACAAAAATAATCAGTGACATTTAAAGCTATATTTTGCTTACCATTAATGAGTCATTATTTTGTTGTAGAGTAGCACTCTAAGACTTTGGACGCAGTATCTGCTATGTGCCTCCCATTGTGATGACCACCAATTTATTTTACTACTCTACCACTCAGACTTCCTTCTTTGAACTCAACCAACTCTCCATACTATCTCTCTTTCTTAAGTACAAAACTCAGACAATCAAAAGCAGGAATTAGAAAAGGAAATAAAGAAATAAGGAATCCGGCACTGTTTCAGGATCACCCTTTTGAGCAGCTGCCTGGATCTGAGATTCCATGTTCAGAAGTTGAAGGATGAACAGGATTTTTGCAGGCAAGGCAGATCAAATGGTGAGCACGCTACCAGGACATGAGGCAAATTCATACCAATGAGGTAAAGAAAAAAGTGCTGCAGGTAAAAGAAATGGTAAATTCTGAGTTTCTAGATCTAGATAGCAACCTAGAGGCAAACCGGTGTGATTTGTTAGTAGAAAACACAGATTCCTCTACAAGGAATCTTCTTATCTTCTGTGTAATTTTCAAGCTGTCATATTTAAGCTCATGATTTTATTGCCCTTATAGCTGAAAATATCCTCAGGGAAAACATTAGTCTGAAAGCATATTGAATTGCAAGCATTTTAATATTAATCTGATTTATGCAGTATAATTCCCCTATTCAAACTACTCTTAGTTGATACAAAGCAATTCTGCCATTGACTCTCAAGAAAAATTACAGGGCACTTAATACTGGTAGGTCTAAATCTCACTACCTGTCTCACCATAAAAACCTTGGGGACACAACCCAATATACCTAAATCCTACCAGTCCTCACTCTGCATATAGTTAATAGGGCTTAATTCTGGAATAGTCAGTCCAACTAAAGTATACTAGATGATTTTCTGCACATTTTCAGGGTTATCTGCTTTTTCTTCATGTTCCCTCCACGCAACAGGAAGCTTTGGCTCATCCTTTATAACTAGGAATTGCCATAAATTTAAAAAGAGAAAAAGAAAACATCATGTATAAGAAAATAAAGAACACTCTCTCTGTCAGGCTGAATAGTACAGATATTTTAGATATGTAGCATAATAATTTAATAACAGTAACAATAATTACTATTACTAGTAGTATTAGTATTAATTATTACATGTACAGAAGCCAATTCTGACTGAGAAGCCAAACCTCTTCCTTTTTCATTGCAGCAGTTAAAGGGAAGGAGCCTATACAGATTTGCTTAGGAATCTTGTAGGTAGGCATTCAAAAGTATACAAAAAGGGAGAAGACTGGGATGGCAGCATTTCTAGGGGATACGAAAAAGAAGCTGTTTATTGTCTTCTTGTAATATTATCTGGATAAAATGAACAGCTCATCTACTTTTTTTCTGAAGTGGAGATGGAGAGAAAAGTAGTGTTAAAGAGAAACTGAGGTGCTGACAGTGAAACTCCATTAATCTCTAAAGAACCAAGTATGTCTAAGTTAATTGTGGATAAACATTGTCCCATAGTGGAACAAATAACCCCAAATTGTTTATGTGGTCCAACAGGTGCTTTTCCCTCTGATTTCTCTCTCTTCAAAGCTCTCGTATTGTTTAGACTTTGGTGAGGCAGCTCTAACATTTACAGTCACACCAGTTGCAGTGTAGATGCAGGAACCATAGTTTTCGATGGTGGTACAAATGTTTCTTTGTATTGATACACTCCATCAGGTTCTTTCCTGACATTTAATCTCAGGAACCGTGAGATGAAAAAAGCATGTGTGTTTTTTATAGAAAAATGTTAAGACAAACATCATTAGTTCTTGATGAGCATAAATTAAAGTCAGAGAATCATAAAATCATTCGGGTTGGAAAAGATTTCTAAGGTCATCATTAACCCAGTACTACCAAGTCCACTAATAATCCATGCCCTTAAGTGCCCCTGGAAAGGAAATTGTATCTTAGGCTAAGTCTGTTTTTGAGGTTGTGTCAGCAATTTGCCAGTACAGGACAGCAGAGAATCTATAACCTAAGGCAGTCAAACACAGCCCAGCTACAGGCAGGAGGGCTTGTAGCTGTGCTTTGCAGCAGAACAACATGAGCAGAGCTGCAGAGTTCCCTGACTTAAGATGGTTCATGACAGTCAATTTCATAGGGTTAAACTGGGTCTTCTTGAAAACTATCATATGGACATGCTCTTGTCCATGTAGTACACTTATGTTGCCTGATTATTTATTCTTATTCCACTAAGAAGGAAAATAAAAAGATAGGTTACTGGGTTTAGAATTGGATTCAGTTTCCTTTTCAATACAAACTTATATTGTGTTTTAAACGAAAACACTTAGATCTAACTTTATAATGAGAGATCCAAAACACATCTTCAGCTAACTCCAAACTTTGCCAGCAGCAGCAGGTAGAAGATACTCAACCTTCTTTCTGGGCAGTTCTTTCAGTGCCTAAGTGTTTGCTCAAATTCTACGTTCAGGTATCCCTATTTTAACCAGGATGAGCAAACAGCCCCTGAGTTCATATCCACAACATTTTCGGACCCAGCAAGTAGAGCTGCTTGCAAGACACAGTCAGACAAAATTTCTCAGAAGACAGCAACCTATGCAGACTCCATAATTCAGGTAATACTACCTACACAGACAGGTTTTTATGATGCAGATGAAAAATCCACCTTGCATTGTGCAAAGCTCTTTTACTCACAAAAAAGCAGACTTTATTATAGAAATCTATTGTCATTTCCAAACTGTAATATATTTCTGTGGCAGAAAAAAATTATGACGTTTATTTCAAATTTTGGAGATTTCAGGCTAAGCTTGCGAGGTGCCCTTGAACTTGGTTTATATGGACAGAACGGAGTTTTTGAACATATACAATGGATTGCAGCTAAGTCTTAATAGTTTTAGTTTTGCCTGTGCTAAAGATAGCCTGTAGGAAAAGCTTAAAGTGACTGTAGACATTAAAAACTCACAAAAGAAAGACACATTAGGTGTCAGTAAAAAAGTTCATAAGAGATAAAAAACCCCATCTAGGCTACAAAAATATTTTCTGATGTAATCAGTTGAAGGACAATGGACATTCATGAGAAAAATAGTAGTTTTTAAAATAAAACCCATCGGTATATAAATATAAAGGCAGTTTTAAAGCATCATAACAAGAGAGATTAAATGAGATTGGAATACTGTGGGGCACAGGTAATTTAGAAAAATGAAAAAGAACAATGAAAAAATGATTTACTACTATCTTGAAAAAAAGAAAAAGTCATTTTGATAGAGAATGTGAAAGAAACACAAATAATGGAGAACAATAACAGCTTGATAATCAAGAAATAAGATAACAGGAAACTATTTTGGAAGATCCAAATAATTAGTAAATTGCTAACATAATACAGATTATGAAAAATAATTTCAAATTGGAATATATTTATATGTATTAAACATAAACAAGAAAAGAATATCAGGTGACATAATAAAAAAGTACAGTACAAGAAAATCTAAGTAACGTAACGTACTAAGAAAAAGACCAAAAAAAAACCCTTGAGTAACTTTTCAGTGAAAAAGTTTGTAACTGGGATCAGAAATGAAGAGCTGTAAAATCAACCATACTTGGACATATGAGGCCATTTAAAGAAATAAAATAACTTTAGGAAACAAGAAGTGCTAAACTACAGCCCAACAGATTTAGGAAACATGCTCGAAATAGCCATTATCATGTAGCATGTGGCTCTGAAGGAAAAGAGAAATGTACAAATTAATTTGTGAGTGTAGTTTCAATGTAAATTCTTGGCAAAAAGGCTTGGCTTCAATATTTCTAACTTTCTATCAGGTACATAATCATGGTAGGCTTAACTCCCTCTATGGTTAACAAAAAAGATAGCAGTAGGCAGTTCCCTCAGACCTTCTGAAATATCTTCTAGAGATGTTTCTTTCACCCTCAGGAAAACAGCTGTTTATTAATGGAGGGACACACTGGGTAAATAAAACATGGTAAATAAAATGGCTGGATAGACAAAACAGGATGTATCAAACTACATCTACTTACTTTTATTTGGAAAAGCAGAGGACAGGAAAGAAAAATACCCTAATGCACAAATAATTTCAGTACGTGTCTCTCTGAGGACTTGAGGTACCATAATATTTAGAACCATTTTCAGTTTGAAAACAATATATGTGAGACACTGTGGGGAATCTGTACATCTCTGAAGAGGTGTGGGGGGAATTTGTGAGTGCATAAGTATATCTAAGATGAGCAAATGTTTTCCTTACCTTGAAAATAATTCTCTCCCTCTAGAAGTCAGTAGCAATTTAATAGAAATTAAGTAGTCCCTTTGCAAATAAATAACAGGAATATCAAGTAAATAATGAAATAACTTAATAGTAAACATCACTAAATATGAATTTCCAAGAAATGCATGGGTATAATGTACAAATATGCATCTCACGCAAATACTGTAGATATAATAATCTTTAAAACGTAATAAATTATTGTATATTGCAAAAGTAGTTAAATACAGGTAGTAAAAAATCTGGAACTGGTTATGAATGAAATACATTACAAAGTGGAACTATAGTAAAAACAGTGTTCTGATGAAATGCTATTATATTCTGTCTCAGAGATAATAACACTCATACTTTAAAGAGGTTTATCCAAGTTGCTTTGAAACACCACACATGATCTTCATATTTCATAGTGAAAAAGGCTAATATAGGTAGGAAGCAGTACAGAAGAAGGTCATTAGCATGGTGAAGAAAGTTAAAGATCTTTAGCTCCCGATAATAGTTACAGAAAAGATTCTCACTTTTAGCTGAGGAGATCTCTGCTAACATGAAAACAATTAAGAACAGACTAAAGCTACAGAAATGTCTGATTTGTAATGAACACAGGCTCAGGTGTCTAGAAGTCCAGAGTGAAACATGAAAACAAAATAAAGTGGAGACAAGATTCTATTAGCCTGCAGTATGAGAGGAGGTAAAGAGGGGACCTAATGTTAGAATATTAACTTGACTCAAGTAAACACACACCTTAGAAATTGCATTCCTTTGATATATGCCAAGTATATACGTCCTAAGTAATAAATACTTAAAAGTATTCCTGCCTCAAACTACAAGGATAGATTAAAGTATTTACAAATACCTTCTAGGAAATTATTGTCACAGTACTCTTGCCACAAGGGAATCAAATTTGAAAACAATCAGAACTTAAATTTAAGCAGAATAATTCTTTAGTGTCAATTATCTGCGTAAAATTTTGCTTGCTTTTATTCAGGGAAGATAAATGTTTGCTTAAGTTAACCAGACCAAGAAAGACTTTTGTCTTCAGCCACTAAAAATTCCTCATAATGGAATATTACTCTGGGCCAACTGCTTGCAGACACGCATTTTAAAATGCCTGACACTAAAGATACATGATCTACATACCAACCTCTTTTGATGATCAGTGATGGTCATCAACTTAATATTGTACCAAATCTGAATTCTGATCAGTCGGCCTCTTCTCCTCCTTATTTATAAGGCCATAGGCTGGCAACAAGTCGTCCTGCTTGAGATTTCACAGCCAGTAAGTGATGCTTGAGGGGATGGGTGATCCCAGACATCCTGACCAGCTTTCAGTTCCTCAATAAAGATAGATGTTCCTTTCCTTCCCTCTTTCCCTTTTCACTCTGAACCTCTATTTCCATGCAAAGAACATTTGGCTGGATGGTACTCTAGGGAGGTGCTGCTATGCAGGGACTGGAGGGGGAAAAGTACATCAACAGAGTACACATCAGAAGGCAATTTGAAAAAGAGTCTTAGACACCAACAGAACTGACAGGGGAATGCAGCTTGTTCCTTGTATTCAGAACCTTGTACTTAGATTTTTAAACAGGATTGTTAACTGCTGCATTTTTATGGTATATTGAGAGAATAAAAACAAAAAAATAAGGTTAAAAAATACAGTAGGAGCTCATACTAGGACATACCCGAACCTACGACACACAAAGTCAAGACCTTAGCCTTTAGATACTGAATGTGGCAGATGGTTGCCTGTCTGCTACAAAATTTCGGAATGACAAAGTTAGACTATAGCACCAGCGGTGTTGCATATGGAGAATATCCATGACAGCAGTGATGCAAACACAAGTTTCGTGAAAAAAACAAAACCAAGCAAATTCTTATTTGTCCGGCAAATACAGACACAATTCCTAAAATACCCAGCTGTGGGTTTAATCATCTGGATAGAATCCAAAGCGCCCCACAAAGAATGCAATTAGTCTGCAAATAGCGTAGGTCTAACCACTTCCGCGTGGCTGGTCCTCTCCATTTCCTAAGTGCCCAGCTCTACAGGGTGCCCACACCATGTAGGCAGCTACAAGGTGGAAGCTATGTCTACTCTTCAGTACTGGTCCAGCGACTATTTTGAATAAATGAGATTCATCAAAAATGAAATGGTTTTCACAGTGGCCTGTTATTTCTTTATTTCTACCTGTTAACGCAACTGAGGACGTCAAACCACTCTGAATGGGTAGTCTGGAAAGATCCTCAAATAAACCTTGCCAGTGCAGTCATTATGCCCTGCTGATAAGAAGTTAATTCAAATATCAGATTATTAAGCACAGATGCTATCCAGAATTACATAAGTAAAATGCTTTATTAAATTTTTCTAAAAAAATATTCCACCAGCATAACTTTTTTTCCTCCCCTATAGCAGAAAAAAAATCCCTAGTCCCATGTTATGGAATTCCAACAATTTTTGCAATGTAGATGAACTTCTCTGGAAGGGTACTCTCTGTTTTATTAGCAACCACAGAAAACTCTGCTGTCACTTTGCTGATAGGCATATGCTACAAAAAAAATGTAGTCCTACATTTCACTCATGCACAGTAGATATGAATATCTAGAATGCCAATATACACATATAGCCAATAAAAAAAAAGTATTAGCATTGTTCCAGGTTCATCTGCAGGTGCTTTATCAGCAGATTTTCATTAAAGTCTTCAATTAACAAGCATAGGCAAAGTTAGATAACCCTTTAGTATACTGTTTTTCTCCTGTACAAAAATAAGAAAATAATCAGGATCCATAGAAAGCACACAATGTAGCAGGAAAATGTGATGCTTAAATTAATCAGAATATATTAACCCAAATGGATAATAATGGACAAGTTAGTACTGACATTTCTCATCCTTCTTTTAAGAACTTTTCAATGTCCAGACTCAATGTAAATAAGTCTCATTTTCCTACAGATATGATTTGAATTTTAAATTTATACCTATAGAAGGTGAAAGAGATGCTCCATTTATACTCTTATTTGACAGGCATGTCCTTGAGTAAAAATTGATTCTCATTTTCCACATAGCACCACTGGTCTTTAAGTAGAGTATTTGTCTAAAGAGATGCCTTCCTTCCATCTTTCAGCAGCCTTGCACTTGTGATGACAATTGACAAAACAATGAATCAAGCTGGATGTCTACCTGAAGTTTTACATACACACACACACAAAAACAGCTGTATCTGTTTCTACCACTACACAGGCACATGTACACACACACCACCCCTGCTCACCTGTCCAAAGCTACGAAGTCACCCCAACAGCACAGCCAACAAATGTTTAACAAGATGGACAGAGCCCTGTCTTGAACTCAGTTTAAAAAACTTTTTAATACAGTCACATTCTTGTAGCACAGCCATATGAGCACACAGATATGTATATTAAGAAAATATCCAAGCTAAAAAATTCCACATGAGTATAGTCTTAATACAACATGGAGATTATTTTGTCTCAGGAAAGCTCTATTTGGTCTAAAGAATCATTTTTTTTATGACTACCAGTCTTGCTAAAAACTATAAAACAAGGAAATAAAAAGTGTTTGTCTCTTTTAGGTCCCAGAGAATAGTAGGTTATATGCATTTTTTTCACAATCATTATTCAGAATTAGCTTTAATTTAGATACCACAAAACAGTTTCCAGTCTTTTCAGAATTCATTTTGAAAAATACAAAATATTTTAAGGCACAAGACAGGGAAAATTAACTTAAAACTTCTCCACACTGTCCTAACAGTTGCTTACAGAAATCCTATTCATCATCTCATCCTTAGGATTTTTCATCTACATATGATATATTTCATTCATTACAGAGCTGAAATCTACATAAGATTACCTTTGATCCAGGCAGTCCTGGACAGTCTGTTCTCTAAGGTACATTTGCTATTAGAGGACAAAAATAAACTCTTTTGAGCAGTTTAGATAATACAGTTAATATATGCAAATTATTCTTAGTAAGGGACGATATCTGTTACTTAGCTTTCATAAATTATTTTCCTTAAAACATAATTTAGTTTACAAAGGATGAACTAGTCAGAAAATAAAAGACAGATGATCACACTGGATTCAAGAAGACATTAATGCTAGGCATTAATGAAGGCATTGACTACTCTTGTTACTAAGGCTGTTAATTAACTGCAAATATTCTGTTTGGTTTCAAACGTCTAAAGTGCAGGATGTGTAAATATTTTCAGGGCTTCCTAAGTGCCTCTCTAGCAGTTTATTCTAATGTAAATTACAAATGATTACAACAGAAACATTGTGTATGCACAAGGACTTATTATCTTCCCATCCAAGCAATTAAATACCAACATAAACATATACAGCAGTATATAAAACAAAACAGGCAACTACTTCGTCTGGAATATCACGCTTACTCATATATTCATTTTTTTTATCAGTGTAATAAAATCCAGTTTCTCAAAATGATAAGCAATTTCCTTTTTATTTTTTAAAAAATATTTACATTTTACCCAAGGTCAAAGAATAAAAATAAAATAAAGATACGAATACAATCAAACCTTTTAAATACTTGACAAATTTGTGATTTGAGTTTTTTTTTTTCTTCTTAAGTTATACCAATTCCTTAAAATAAAGAAGAGGGATCAATTAAATCTATGCATGAGAACCTCTCAGCAATCTTAGGCCTTCCATAATGAAGTGGCAGAGGTTGACTTTTTTTCTTTAAGCCACTTTACTACTAAATGTACAAAATAAATAGGTTCCATCTTAAAGATGTATCATATGTCTATATATACATTTATCTGGGAACTGGTGCTCCACATTTTTTTTTGTCTTACCTTTCCCCTCTATTATTGGAGAGTATTTATTTTATCATTTTGGCCTTTTTCAAGACAGATGCAAAATTCTATGCCACAATCCAAAAAAAAAACCAAAACAAAACAAAAAACCCACATAAAATTCCTTTTTATTTCGTTCAAAATTCTAAAATCTCTAGGGAGGATTGCTACCCACTCTTTCCAAACATAGTGAAGATGTCAGATTGCTGACACAACTGCACATTTCTCAAACACAGCCGCGCAAAGCACCTCAAGCAATCAAGAAATCACTGACTACCAAAACCACCTTTGTCTTTTTGAACAATGTGACCATTAAGTCTGCTGATTTAGCAGCCTTTTCTGTAGCTTGTGGAAGGCAGTGCCTATCTTTCCTATAGGATGATATGCACAATAACTGCAGAAATGGTTCTTATTACAACACACCACTGAGTAGTTTTGGCCCATGTTTCAGGCTGAAGAAAGACCCAGTACTTGAGGATCCAGTACTTGAGGCAGGGTAGAAGTTCTTGGTAGCTACATTAAGTGAACAGGGTCAAGAAACTCTGGGAAAGCTGAAGACAATATAAAAACACTTTGAAGCTCTGTAATCCAACAAAGTTTTTATATCATTATAAGCTAAACCAATTTAATCATAGGCACTGATAAATCTCCAGCAAATATAAATCCTCTCTTACCTTTCCAGATCACATCATTCCATTCAATAAAGAATCCAATTTGTGGTACAGAGATGGTGTACACAGCCAGACCCACACTTTAACCTTACCGCAGACCATTATTTTCTACTGTGTAATTGATTATTTTTACACTAAATCATCATTCTTTTTTTGTTAGAAAGAATTGAGGAGGAAAAAAATATGCGTTGTGGAAACAGAACAGAGCTGTGACTTTGGAAAATGTGCAGACACATCTCTCAGTGGGATTTTGTCACCGTGATCACAGCAGTATGCTGTAAATAGCTTCTCTTTAGCTGAGTTGCTCAGACTTCAGAATGACATTATTAGTATTAAATGGAACCTTTGGAAACTAGCAATTTATGTTATAAATTCTCTGTTGTTTTCTTGAGGCTTTAAATGGGAAAGTGCAACTTGTTTTAGAGTTTCTGTAAATAGGAAAAGTTTCATTGAGACTTTCAAATTACAGTCTTCAGAAGTCAAACAGAAGTGCTTGTGGCAGGCACAGCTTGAAATCTTAACTGTTAATGGCAAGATATATTTTTACATTCACTCAGAATGTAAGATTTCAAAAGGTTTTAGAAAGACTGTGAGCTGGAAAAGTTCAGCGTGTACGCATAGCTGATGAAGATCCATTTGGAGACATGAAGGTACCTGGGGCTGGCAAAAAAATTTATGTGATAAAGAAGGTACATTAGGTCAGAGGTAGCTAAAAGTGAATTTCAGATTATTCATGGGCATTCTCCTTTTAGTCAATAAAGGGCAAATGGCCATCCTCTTGTTCCATTTCTCTCTGCAGGCTTCAGTGAAGTTGACCATAAGGTAAGGTTGTACTTCATGACAAGGACAGCCAGGTTGCTGAGAAACTGCTTAAAAGACCTGTTATTTGTGATCTCCCTCGTATGCAACTATTTTTTCATCCTTTTCAAAAATTAAAAGCTGCTTGCAGAAGAAGTACTGTCACAGCACAACCTTAAGTACTAAAAACAGGCAAGTAACACTCTCCTACTTAATACATCTACTACGGTCCACCAAAGTGGTCCAAGTGCTTTGAAGAAAATCTGGTCACTGGTGAAGAATGAGCATCCAAAACTTGAAACAAAAATTAATCCTCCTCCTCCCCTCCCCTCAAAAAACAAGCCATCCGATAGAAAAAATTCCTTGAATTAAAAGATCAGAGTGACAAATGGTACTAAGGCCTTAGTTCAATTGTACCATTGAGTTTTTTGCTAGAGCTCAGTTTTTATATATTCTTTTAAAGTGATTTCTACTTCCTTTCAACTAAGAGATTTTTCCCATTTATAAAACTCTTATCTGTTATTCACCTCATTATCCTCCCATGCTACAGTTAAGAATTGCCTGGAGATATTGGGAATACTTGAGTACCTAGGAAAGTCCCTAATAAATATGTAAAGCTAAAAAATAATTAAATACGAAGCTTGATCAAGCTACCTTATTAAATATAAGTTCTATAACGTATAGCAATGAGCTCAAGTTCTTTGCTGTCATCTTTATGTTGGGACCTCTATAATGAGATTGAGAACAAATGAAGTGTCCTAAAGCACCAGATAAAGACTGAAATCAATTACTTCACCTTCTAAGAAAAAATAATTCTCTTTGGAGAGCTGCAGTTTTTGCATACAATGCCAAATAAAGTTTTTGAGAGCATCAACATGCCCCAGAATGTTGGAGAATTAAGGACAATGGAGTGTAGTCTGCTGCTGACATAAGAAACATAATATGTATGTTTTATAAAGAAAAAAGCTTCAAAGCAGAAAACTCCTGCTCCATTGCATGCATTTCTTCTTCTAGAGAGAAGACAGGAGAATAAACAATATATGATTAGACACAGAAAATAAAGATATGCAATTTACCATGATGCAATAAAGGAAAAAAAAGAAAATTAGAAAGGTTGAAAATAAGCAGGTTTTCTGGGTTGGTTGGTTTGGTTCCCCCCTCACTCCAATCCACTTTCAGCTGTATTTCTACTTTTCAGCTATAAATGAAAAGGGTATTTGTATACCTGGGAATTCACCTAGTTACTCTAACTATGGATATTAACACCCTTGTCCTGAGTATGTCCTTAACTACTCAACAAAAATATGCTTTTGCTCAAGCTGCAATGATGTCATGCTTACTACAACATAAAAAAAGGCAAGAAAGTGAGTAAACCAACACCCATGATTTCACTGGAAGTTGAAGAAGGAACAAAAAATGACCTGAGAAGGTTATGTGCCTTCAGTAATTAGAAGGCAGACTAAGAAACTATATATAATTTCCATAACTTATAAACCTCATTTCAAAAAGAAATTTATTGCAATTAGGGTTTGGGGTTTTTCTGTAGTAAAAGATGTTTATGAAGTAAAAGAAGTTTTATGAAATCCAACCAGAAAATTTACAGATACAAGATGCAAGGTAAACCAACACAACATGAAGACTTCACTGCCATCCCATGCAAAGATTCCACTGTTTCCAACAGGTTTGCTTTATTTGAGTATTGCTCAGAAAAACTACCACTGCTAGTCTACGATCACATATCAGCAAACAAAAGAGCACTTCTGCCTATGTCGAAAAACAATCCCTAGGCTGGAACAAAGGTCAAGGGAACAGCAAATGCAAACAAAAGAAAAGGTCATTACCAGGCTAATAACATGAAAGGCAGGAATGGAGTAAAGCATAAACAAAAAAAAGTTATAAAAGAGAATGATCTTCTCTGCCTAAATAAGTTCTATGGACACAAGATCTATCTAGATTGGGGGAATTTGTGATGCTAGGCTGCAGTAAGAACACCACGCCTGTCAGTTACTGTACAGATGAAGTACAAGATGATGGGCAATGAAGGATGATTTGCCGCATTCTGCACTTGGATATCTTGCTGACACATAAAATCTCCACTGCTATCATGTACACCAACCCATCACAGAAGGGCTACAGTCACAGGAAAAGATATATACACCCAGTCATTATATAAGGTTATTTACACATGACTCTACACTTTTCAGATCTTAATGCTTCTATATTTAAAACATTACAGACATCAAAGGAAAGGACAAGAAAATAAAGTTTTAAGGACTAAGAGTTCACAGAGTCTTTTGTTTGCCTCTCCTTCAGGCACAGAAATAGAAAGACCTTGCAGAGGATCTGGTCAAAGGAGTTATAAACAAGTAAACAAGGATTTCAAAATCAGATGGTGAGGAATTACATCCTAGGCATCAAGGAGAAAAGGATTAAGAGTTTAGGCCACAGTGTCCTGATCCATGTATGGTTTAGATTGTCTATCTGAATCCAATGCAGAAAGTTCTGATCTATGAGAGCTGGATTTGGTTTGAAGGGGTGAATGCAGAATGAATTTGTTATTTAATAAGCAACTTTGATTGACACAATAATTCAGACCTATATCGTATAGAAAGGCCAGTCACAGACAGATCAATGCCATTTAACCCATGTTTATTTTCATTTCTACCTCTTCTGACTGCATTTTGAAAGGAAGGACAAAAACAGGCACCAAAATTAAGCCTGTTTTTTCTCTGGGTTTTTTAGAAACTTACGAGTCCTCAACAGCATGTTCTTTGCAAGTTCTGGTTCTTTCTAAAGCGAATTAGGGTCACCAGTCCTACTCTCATATTTCTCCCCCAGACCAAAACACCATCTAGATGAACTGCCTTAACTCCATGGACACCATAAAATTGATGTATTTTTTCAGGGAAATATCTAGGATGAAAATCATAGCCCAAACATCACTCCTACAAGAACCCTAATATCATATAATCATAGTATCATTTAAGTTAGAAAATCTTTTAGTTCATGATATCCAACCACAACCTAACACTGCCAAGTCCACTACTAAACCATGTCCCTAAGTGCCACATCCACACACCTTTTAAATGACTCCAGAGACTGTGACTCACTCTGGGCTGAGTCACTGTTTCCCTTGGGCAGCCTGTTCCAATGCTTGACAACCCTTTTAGTGAAGAAATTTTTCCTAATATCTAATCTTAACCTCCACTGGAACAACTTGAGAATATTTTCTTTGTCCTGTCACTTGTTACCTGGGAGAAGAGACTGACCTCCACCTCACTACAACCTCCTTTCATGTGATTGTGGAGAGTGATAAGGTCTCCCCTGAGCCTCCTTTTCTCCAGACTAAACAACCCCAGCTCCTTCAGCCACTCCTCATCAGACTTTTGCTCCAGACCCTTTATCAGCTCTGTCGTCCTTCTCTGGACATGCTCCAGTACGTCAATGTCTTTCCTGAATTGAGAAGCCCAAAACTGGACACAGGATTCAAGGCCTCACCAGTACCAAGCACAGGAGAATGATCACTGTCCTGGTCCTACTGGCTACACTACATTTTCTGATAAAGGCCAGGATGCCATTGGCCTTCTTGGCCACCTGGGCACACACGCTGGCTCATGTTCAGCTGGCTGTTGACCAACCAGTCTCCTAAGAAGGCCAAAGTCTGCCCTCTGAAGGTCCAAGGTGGCAGTTCTGCTGACCCCTCTCCTTACTTCTCCAAGAACCGAAAGCTTCAGAATTCTGTGATCTCTGTGCCAAGACAGTCTCCAACCATCACATCACTAACCAATCCTTCTCTGTTCACAAGTCCAGCAAGGTGGAGAATGGACAGGGAGTTCTCTGTATCACGTATCCTGTCTGTCGGGCCCGTCCCAGGGAAGGCAGGGTGTGATTCCAGCAGCCTACCTCTCTCTAGTTCTCACTGATAATTCTCATCCTGCTCAACCCCTGATGCAGCTCTGCCACTAAGTGGAGGAGTTCCACAACCTGGGCACACCTCCCACAGGGGTGCTCACCACTGCTGGCTAGTACCAGTGTCTGATAGAGCAGGGCACAGCCCACAGCTGGCACTGGGGCGGCAGCGTATTCCCACCAGGAGCTCAACTGGGGCAGCTCCATCAGTTATGGTAGCTGCAGAGCTTAAAAGAGGCCATGCCTTTCATCAAGGTGGGTACCATTGCTTCCTTTTCAAGCTGTCAGAGCTTCATCACCTTTCCTGTGCCCTTGCATCCAAACTTCCAAACCACCATGCCACAGCCACGTCCTGTTTGCAGCCCTGGGTGTTGCCATATCTTTAGGGCTTCCTTTGTATGTCTGGAGTACTCGGCCAACGTTGCTTCTGGCCCTACCCAGGTCCCACCAAACGCTGTGGCACGAGCTGTGAGCTCCTCATGGCTGTCTCAGATCGTGGAGGAGCTGTTGCCCAGCAAGGATGGATAGCTAGCCAGCTCACTGGGCACCGCCAGACAAATATATTTGGTCATCTGAACAGTCAGCATGAATGGGATTGTACCTGTAAATCCTGCCTTTACCTAATTGCTGAAGTTACTGATTTTTTTGGCACTAATACCTATGTTTCTGGGACCACACTGTTTTATCCACCTGTTTCAGAAGCACAACTAACAAACCTCTCAAGTTGCCTACAAGCTCTTTTCATCTCCTGTAAAGTCGTTCATTCCCTCTGAAATGAATTCTCCTGAACTAGTACCTCTGCTTGCCCAAGATGTGCACATTCTGCTATCAGGTACAAGCTCTCGGGAAGTCACACAAGCCATTAAAGTTCCTAATACTTTTTCCAGATGTCTCCGCTTTCAAACACATTACCTTGGCTTGCACTTGCCACAGCACATACAGCTCCACGTGCGACTGTTTTATTTATTTTTATTTTGTTAGGCTCTGACTTTGAGCTCAGTATTTCTTTCCAAATCAGACCGCCATTTCAATACTCCTTTGTGCCCTGAGTTTTCCCAGAAAGACTGGCATCAAAGATAGCTGGAAATCACCTGGACACAAAGTGCCCTGGTCTGGCACTTTTATTTATGAGTTTAATTTTGGTCATGACAAATGACAACCATAAGAACTGAAGAAACAAAGTCCTTAGGGATTTAGAGAAAGACCAGAAGAATGCTGCACATGCAAGAAGAAATGATGAATATCACTTTTAAGGTATTTAATCAGAGATATAGAAGAATATGATTGGCAGAGGATAACAATGGCAAATAGTCTCAGGAATCTGGGGAGAATTCAGAGCTAAACACCCATTCAAGAAAGTCTTTGATTGCATCTTTACATCTGAGCAGTGTCCACTGTTGTCCAGCATGAATATTACAGAATTCCGTATCATTTTATTGCAGTCACATTTTAATATAAAAATAACTTTATTTTATTCTAATATTTAACAATTATGGTTTCCTTGTAACACATTAATTAATAGCAACCAAGCAACTTAGCTGTTAAACACACCTTAGAGTGTTTTTTTAGTGATATTTGGCATGGTACCAGTACAAGTATGGTAGAGAACCGAGCGGATTACAGAAGGTCTATCAAAAGCCATATTTACTTGTAGGATTGCTCTCCAGACATAGCAATCACTATGGGCAAATGCAGATTTAACCTCTGAACTATTAAAGGTAAACAGTCAAAGGAACTAGAGACTGCCAAAACAGCATCCAGCATTAACAGCTCATCTTGTACAATGAAAATGCAATGCTGCTCTTTCTTCTATCTACAGTGCATTTAGGACTTCAATGCACAGTAAAACTGCAATATCTGGAACAGTCATTTTATCTGTGCGCTCCTTAGATAGATTTTTGACCACGTTCATATTTTCTTCACCAAGCTTTCCTTGTAGCACATAAAATTAACTTTTAAAGATCTTTCTGTCTCCTGCTGAAACATTCATACAGAAAAGCTTTTCACGATCTACCTTTACCTACACTTACTTCCAAAAACGTTGAGCATTTTTAGGCATTCATTCACAGTGGAATTCCAATGTTGCCTTTTTCCTGGTCTTAAAATTAAAAATCTGGACATAGTTAAAGCGAAAAGGGATACTTACCTCAGTATTTATCTAAGGATCCTTAGGTGCACCACATCCAGGTGGAATGTGCCAAAATGCACACTGAAATGTACACTCCCCCGAAATGCACACACACGGTAAATCACGTATAAAATTTATAAGCCTTGTAAATTGGCATATCTATCAAAGACTCTCCAATGAGAGGCTCGAGTGAACCCCCCCATCCTGAGGAACCTTCTCCCTGAATGGGCCTACCTTAGTTTACAAAATGTGTTCTAGAGAGGACTTTGGTGTTGCGGGCTAAAAGCACTAAGGATACATAAAACTATACAAAAGGGTATATAAAAAGGGTTATAAAAGAAAAGGAGGTATAAAAGTAAAGGCAAAAAATCCTCATGGCATCACCAACACTTGCAGATGTGTCCACACTTCTGAGACATCTCAGATCATTTATGAGGTAATAATCACAGAATCACAATATCACAGCATTTTTACGGGTGGAAGGCACCTCTGGAGAACATCTAGTCCAATCACCCTGCCAAGGCAGGGTCACCCCCGGCAGGTTACACAGGAACTTCTCCAGGTGGGTTTTGAATGTCTCCAGAGAGTGACACTTCATGACCTGCTTGGGCAGCCTGTTCCAGTGCTCTGCCACCCTCAATGTAAAGAAGTTCTTCCTCATCTTGAGGTGAAACTTCTTGTGCTTTAGTTTATGGCCATTGTTCCTCATGCTGTTGCTGGGCACCACCAAAAAGGATCTGGCACCATCCCCTTGGCACTTGCCTTTATATGCATTAATGAACTCCCCTCTCAAAGTTTTCCAGACTGAAAAGGCTCAGTTCACACAGTCTCTCCTCATAGGAGAGACGCTCCTGTTCCCACATCATCCTTGTGATCCTCCATTGGACCCTCTCCAGTAGCTCTCTTTCTTGTACTGAGGAGCCCACAACTGGACACAATAGGGCTGAATAGAGGGAGAGGATCACCTCCCTTAACCTGCTGGCCACACTCTTCCCAATGCACCCCAGGACACCACTGGCCCTCCTGGACACAAGTTTTCAAAAAAGTGACTTGGGCACTGAAGTAGCTTTCTCATACATGACTGTCTCAGGCTAGCTCCCCTCTGGATGCCTTAAGCATCTTGAGGCTCACTCTGCTAGATGGCCACATGACCATTATGCATCAAAACACTTTTATACAACTTTTGCAGCAGGTGTGTAGATGTGAAAGCTAAAGCTGAAAGCTAAAAAAATTTTTTTTTTCTTTCTTTATAACATAATTAAAGTTATGTGAAAGTCTGAGGTACAACTGCAGAGAGACCAGACCACTGTAACACTGGGGAGTCATTGCAAAGAATGACTGGCAGTCCTGAGTAAAGAGCAAAGCAGTTCATTAGATATTTTTCTATAAACTGAATGATATGAATAATTTGAGACTTAAATACCATCTGGGCTATGCTTGAAATGTAGTTGAGATAACCAGGACCATTAAGTACTCAAAATAATGATAATTGAATTTTGTAGAAACAGAAGTGATTAAACTGAAGGAACTCAGTTTAAGGAATTTTGTATCGGCCCAAAACGTGGATTTTTTTTTTTTTTTTTAATAAATCACAGTGTAATTGTAGAGTTTTGAAATCTCATTAAAACTGTTCTCAAATAAACAAGCATTCTCCTGTAGCAATGAAAATTCAAACATTCATATGTAGTATTGGACTCCTTAAAATTTTCTTACTGGCTATGAGAAGTTTAGGTCCTGTACTCTCATTCTACTGTACAATATCATTTAATAACCTCAGTCTGATTGTGAAACCAACTACAGAGTCTTTCAATTATTAAAACAAATTTACAAATCAAACTACAAAACAGTGAGAAGAAAATTAGATTTTTGGAATCTCTAATTTAAATAATCAAAAACTATACTAGTAAAGGCAGTGCAAATATTTTCCTCACAATACATTACATAATAATATTGAAACATGCAGATCTAATTTGTAAATGTTGTAGCTTTATGCATACACATAGAAGCTGCCTGAATTTGCTCAGATGCTTTGCTTTGAATGTAATCATGCTGCTTGCATTTGGCTTATTTCTACCGTCTTTCCTAAGGCAAATCACCTAGTACAAGAGATGTTTCTTCATTCACTAGTACCTTTCTGGATGAATAGTTCCACTGATGAAGGGTACAAACTCTATTCCTAGATAAGGATTTTAAGGTCCTTTGTTTAAAGAGGAGAAACAAAAAGAAGTAGTGCATTTATTTCTTACCGAAAAACAGAATATGAAACATAGAACCCCAAGTCATTACAGGCATGACCTAGATGCTTATGTTTTTGAATGCTTAGAAAGATTTTTTCAGGCACCAAATTCCTTCCTAACTGCTTAACCATTCATGTTTTCATAAAAGAGGCTTACGCACTAAATTATCTTTCGCATGCATGACTGTCTCAGGCTAGATCTCCTTCAGATGCCTTAAGCATCTTGAAGCTCACTCTGTTAGATGGCCACATAAATGTGTCAAAACTCTTATAAAACTTTTGCATCAGGTCTGTGAAATGCAGGTGGGGAAAGCTACAGCTGAGAGATACAAAAAATCTCTATGAAGCAAATTTTTCTTCATAAAGTAGTTGAAGTTACCCAAAGGATTGAGATACAATTGCAGAGAGGCCAGATCATTGCATCTTGTTCAATATTTTTTTTTTCAGTATCTATCAACACAGTTTTATGAGGAAGATAAAGAACTGAAGTAAAACCTAAATGAGAATTCCTACTATTAGCAAACTCCTTTTGATGTACAAGATAGGTCTAAAATCTAAATAAGTTTTAAAGAACATGCTCACTTAGAGGAAAAAAAAAAAAGTTTTTTTCTTTTTTTAACTTGTCAGGACTTTATTTGCCATGGAGGTCTTTCAGATGATGCTAGAAGACAATGCCTTAGAGAATCCTTGACATTCATCTATGACCAGTCTCAAACTCCGCAGAATTTCTGCTACATGAAATGGAAAGTTTTGCACCATTTTATGACTCATGGACTCAGAGGTCCTTTTCAGTGGTACAATCACTGAAAGTCATAACAAAATCCAGAGTTTACTTCAGGGATGAGAGAGCTCTATCTCTATTTTACAACAGCATATTGAAGCTGTGATCATTTCAGGTGTGTATATCACCTAGACAATGTACCTAAGAACTTTGTGTGACTGCTTGTTGCCACAAGAATTGCCAGCACTAGAGAAGCTTGAGCCAAATATTCTAGTACCCAGCATTTTAATCACTGAGAAACTTGTTGGCAAACCCTGCTCCAATAACACTAATTGAATAAAGTAGGTGCAGGGCTAATAAGTTGTACTGATTCTTACTTCTTTATGTCCTAAATATATATTTTTGCTAGATTCCATTCTACTTGATAGGAGGCTGTTGAAGTTAATCACATAGGATAAGTTTAGCCATCTGCAATGAAGCTCCAAAGAAGTATCAGGAAATCTTCAGTTTGTTTTCATTAAGCTGTAGCAAAGAATTTGGCCTGAAGCCAAACTTCTGTTACAGCTTTAGATTTGGCCCACCGTCAACATCTGCAAACAAAACTTGCATAGCTTTTACAATACAGCATTTAATAATTTAGTATTAAATTAAGCTACGTATTAGTTGACAGATTTGGGCACATAAAATGAAAACTGAGGTTTTCAGAACAGCCAAAAAGACAACAGACAAAACCATGTACTATCTGGATATGACATAGTTCATTATACTTTTCACATGAACAGCTACTAATAATGAAAATAATTAAGAGGGAAGGGACATTCCAATCAAAACTATTCAACAGTCAGTGTTTATACAGACCATGTCCATGTGTGGAATACAAGATATTTTTGAGAAAGAGTAGAAGACCAAAAAAAAATGCTACGCTAGGAAAGCTCTGGGAAACTCAAACCAGCATGGAGCACTGCTCACTCAGCTATTTTATTAGAAATAGGACATAATGTAGATAAACAATTTTTTTTCTGAAATTTTTGAATATCTGAAATCCCTAAGAAATGCTGTTACTATTGATCATAGTGGGGCAGAATTAACATTTTTGCAAATTCAGCCTAATTATATACCTGGAAAACATGTGTTCAACCTACTCCCAATTCCCTTAAGATGCCAGTCATCCTTTTCATTATGTTTGTGTCCACACCACTACAATCAAAAATGTCAGTCTATTTTTAATGACCAAGACCTCTCACAGATGCCAATAAACGTTATTTAAATACCATACATAGAGACAGGTAAAGAAATGTGTAAAATTACCCTATTTTGTAATTTGTTTCCTTCCTTCCTTCCTTATTTCCAAATTTATTTTTATGGTCAGTAATGTACTCATTTTAACATCGTCCTTGTGAACAATTCTTTACTTTCTTTGTTATATGTGATACTGAGAACTGTTGCATAGAGAACTAGAAATGTAATATATTTAGTATTTCTTGTACACATAGGCTAGCACATATAGTTTTGCTGTGCCAATTAAGTGTAGTAGCTTTTTAACACAATCAATGTTTTCACATATGAAACACTTTTATAATCTAGCACAAGATTTGGACTTAAAATTTCTTAATGAGTTCACTTGGAGTTTCCTTTAAATGATGAATACAGAATGAATCTGCTCATGGGAAAAGAATACGGTGTATCTCTCTTATTGCTTCAGTCTAGAACTTTTACAGCAGCTGCCTTTGTAGATGGCTTACAGCTGCATTAGAGTTCAAAATTGTACGATTAAAAGCCCAGCATTTAAGTTTTCACACAAAACTGAGAATCATAAGGATTTAGGCCTAGCAGCTTTAAAAACTAGAAAACTAATCTTCCAAAACAGTTTGTGTACTGTTCTGATCAACATTTTACATATGAACATTTTAAGTGAATAATCTGATATACAAATAATGCATAGATACAAGAATTGTTTGAGTTTAGTTGGTGATTTTTAAAAGGTTTCTTTCTGCTTATTTTAGCTGCATTCCTTCTCTTCTTCTTTTGCTACCCCTCCTCTGGAAAAGACTATGGTACTGCTTATTTTTTAACAGAAAGTTTAACAACCGTGATTTGGAAATATCTGAGAATAACCAGCTACTACTGCTTAATTTTCTTTTACCTTTAAATTTAATTCAGTTATACTGGAACAACGACGAAAATCAATCCTATAGAAGAAAAAAAGTGAGCAAAAAAAATAAGCAGAAAATATATCTTCCACTTATCTTCTACCTAATTTGTTATTATGCATTCAGACATTTAAAATTTATTTTTATATGCATAAAGAAGTGCTCATTGAAGAGTTTTACCCAGATATATTTTTTTCTCTTAACTTTACAACACCTGTAAATATATCAAAATTAATGAAAATTTGAACTCATCAGTAGTTACTTCTTAGCATGTCTTAAGTTCACAGATAGTAGTGCATCTTTCTTTCTCTACTGTCCTACATTCAGATATTGAGATATTGTCTGGCTTTTAATTACAGACTGCACAATAAAAAAAAAAATTAGGAAAAAAAAAAAAAAAGGCGTGTCCTCAAGGCTAAAGTGTCATTTTTGATTAAATTATCCATCTGGCATTTAATTTTCACTTCTGACACAAGCCACAGCTTTTGTCAGAAAGAGTTTTTTGTTAGGATGTAATCTTTTTATACATCGTGAGAGAAAGCTCTCTGACGCATTCCCTTAACCCAACAACATAGTCAGAAGCATTTTTATTGTGAGATGACTCAAGAAATCAGCTATTTAGAATGCATGGAGATCACACCAGAGGTTTCAGGACACTTTTTTTAAGCTCCGTTCCTCCTAAGTAATCGGCAGTTCCACAGATCTCTATCTCTGGATACATAGGAAGTTGCCATGTTAAATCACTATAATGTTCCTAAAAATCACTCTTATAAGACACTTCAGAATAAAAGAAAACAAAACAAACTTCCAGTAGGTGGGTACAAGAAGGTTAATTCTTGCTGCACATGCACATTACTTACAGATGTTCTCCAGCAAAGGTAAGTATTTTGCAATTTGCAGTGCATTTTGAAACAAGGGAATATTGAAAAAAACTATTGAAGAGCAACAGAGAACATTAGCTGCTCTCTGCTACTATTTAGTGAAGATTCAGCCTTAAGCATGTTTAAAAGAGAAAACTGAATCCACAGAATGACAGGATACCCTACAGGATGCCTGAAGCCTGGGCACATTTAATCTCTTATAGTGTATGTGGTGTTGTGCCACTCTAGGAAGTAGCCCAATAAACTGTTGTCAACCATAGGATGTGTTTCCAAGAGAGTAAGGGACAAAAGATCTTAGGCTTAGCTCCCCTACAGTGGAATCACTGCTGCAGAGACAAAGACTTTACAAGGGCCTGCAAGGATTGGACAACAGGTAATGTTTTTTAAATGAGTATAGATTTAGATTACAAATAAGGAAGAAATTCTGTACGGTGGCTGCGGTGAGACACTGGAACAAGTTGCCCAAAGAAGCTGTGGATGCCCCATCTCTGGAAGTGTTCAATGCCAGATGGGGCTTTGAGCAAATTGATGTCACTGTCCATGGCAAGGGGTTGGAATTACATGAACTTTAAAGATGCCTTTCAACCCAAACCATTCCATAGTTCTATGATTCTATACTTCAGACTGCACTAAGGAGTAATATGACCTTTTCGTTTCTGCCCAGGGCTTCCACAACATCTACTGAATGGCTAAATGTAGAATGGGGTTTAACATGGACTGATGTTTGAATTTAAAGCACAAAATATAAATACACTATAAAATATAAAAATAAAGACATATCAAGAACAAACAGATAGGCACTGTGAGTTGCCTTTTCCCATACTGATGCCTAAAGGAAACTTATAGAACAAATGCCAAATTTAGATCCTAACCACTGAGTCTACTTCACTTTCAGTGAGGAGACCTAAACCATTTCATTTCCCCTCCTGCCTTTTTAAGCTACTAATATTATATTACCAAAGTTTTTGGCGTCTTCAAGGAATAGAAGCTCCTAATGCTAATGGACCATCAAAAATTTCATTGAATTTTCCAAAACTGAGAGCTAGGAAGCTCAAGCTGCCTGCAGCCCAGGGCAGCCAGTGCTGATATAGTGCCCCCAAAGAATTGTCAGGTTTTTCACAATGGGCTTGCTGATAGGCTTGCAAAAGCTTTCAAGATGGAAAACTCTGACAAAATACTTTTTCCTGAATGTTAGTTCGCATTGTTTATGCAAAGCTGAGCTAATCTCTTTCAAACACTGAATAAATAGATCTCTGTCAATTACTTTGAATTGAATTGGCTTCAGATGACTTAGGGGGTTTATAGGAATCATATTATTTAGTTTTTATTATTATAATCATCATCGTCATTAGCAATGCACTCTCCAGGGGATAGATGAGTTTTACTTCAGTCCTGTATATGTTGAAGGCATAATGTTTTGATCCTAAACCAAAACGCAGTAAGTCTATGAAAAGCATGTAGTTCCCACTGATCATTATATTTTAAATGGAGATAGGAAATTCTTCCTACAGTAGAGGCTAAACACGAGGCAACTGAACACCAATTACTTCACAGTATGTGACTGAGACTCTAAGTGAAGATCAAAATGATAATAGGTATATATTACTGAGACTTTAAGTGAAAATTATAACAGATATAATACTGCATTTTTAGTGGTATTCAGTAGCAGCTCATTAATAGTGCTGATACACTAATTCTCTAAACAACCACTAACTACCCTACTAAAAAGAACCTGAACATTACTTAATACTACAAAGAAAATACACTCAAAGATACATAAAGTCTTCATCATGTCTTCCAGATCAGTTCAGGTGGTTAGAATATGCTGATGGGAGACAGTATGAAGAATATGAAGCATTTTTCTCACAGTCATCTAACACATCTGCACAGATATTAATCATTAAAATTGTAGATACTACATTAGAGAGTACATGGTACAAACAGCCCACTGGCTTTGTTAAAAATAATAAAAACTGGGTAAGAAAACAAAAGCAATCTTAATATTTAAGAAAGAGGAAAAAAAAGAAGAATGCACATAGACATGCACATGAATCTCTACACAGGGTTTTTTTTTTATTTTATGAGTTTATGAGTATGTGTGAGCTCAAGTGTAGGTACGGAGAAGAGCAGTCGCTCTTCTCTCAGCAAGGGATCCATTGTTTTTTCTTACAAATAAAGGATAGGATACCAACATGGAGCATTTATGCTAAATCAATATTGGTGGCCAACATATTTTTTTTTATTTTAAACAGTTTAACTAGAAGAATGTTGTTATGATTTCAGAACCATTCCTCAAAAATGCAAAAGTGTTGGAGCTGAGACTGCTTGCTTCAGCCCAATGCAGTTTTTTGCCAAGTCTTTGTGATACAGCTTATAAAGTTACATCCTTAGTCTTTGCAAGAAGAGTTTCTGAGGAATTGGAGACAGAGTCTAATCTTCCATAACACCAGTGATGTTGCTAGCCTTCCTTATAAATAAAAGACTTTGAATTCAGCAGAATTCATAACCAGTAATAAGCAGCTTACTGGTGAAATCTAATCAATTTTTTTTTCCACTTACCTGCAAAGACTCAAAAAGACTGATTGGGTAAATAGAAAGAAAATTCAAATTATAGTGATTGAAACACATTTGAAAAACCCATCCAAACCTTCAACTACAGGTTGTGTTGTTTCTTCAACTTCCCGCACAAAAAAAAAAAAAAAAATCAAAGCCAAGCCAGTACATTCTAGAATACATTTGGATTCTCACACTTACACATGTATTGGCAGCTAAACAATTTAAAATCAACTAATCGAGGAGGTAAAAATAACAGGTAATTAGATTTCAGGAATTCTCCATCAGCAAACCCTAAATCAACTTTTCACTTATGTTTTAATATAAGAAAAGAAAGTTGTTCTGGCAAGAACCCATGCTGAACAATAAATTCATACACTTCCAGCAGCAGACTATCTGATGATACATAATTAATCTTTGATTGATTACTTTAATTTAGACAGCGCAATTATTTTTTGCAAAGACTGTTGCAAGCAGAAGGAGTTACGAAAGTTTTTTTCAGTATAAATTGCAATAATTCTATTTAAATCAAGCTTGGCTTTACACTCTTTTAACTTCTCCTTTGTCCAACCCTGACTAGTTTAGTTTTATTTTTGTATTTCTTATGTCTGAATTTTTATTCATGTTCCAAGTTAATTTCTCACTTCATTATTACAATTTACTTTGTTATGGCACTTTTGACTCTTGCTTTATCTTTCAGAACTTAAGAATCTGAGGCTCAAAGCAGATGATTGAATTTGGTCTCAGATACTCTCTCAACACGTCTGCATCACGAAAGATTTCAACAGACTACTGTACAAATTGTACCAATAACTGTATAAATGGGTGCTATATACTGCAATTTAAGTGTCCATCCACATAGTAATGAATAAGTACCACATTTGCAGTAAAAACTTCCCCAATATTCATTTTATAGATCTGAAACCAGTGGATTTATAATAAGTCTTTTTACAGATTGCATTCTACATTTCGGCTATGGTTCTTCAACAAATAAGTTCATTTCATCAGCAACTACACATCATTACCCGAATCTAATCCAAAATGCTTGCCCTAACAGTATATGCTGCCAGATACATTTATTATACCTTGCCTCACAGATGACACTCATTCACTCACTCTCATCATCATTTCTGTCTTTTCTCTATTAACTTGCAAAGTTTTATGAAGCTTTTGAGAAGCACAGATTACTGCTTATCTTCTTGAAGTCACTAAGTCTTTGCAGCACTTTCTGTTTTCAGTAAACTACTTAAAACTGTTGTGCATATTCTTTTTTCTTCCTGGAAGCTGGAATATTCAGGTCAGCTTTCTAGGACTTCTGGACACCTAGTTCGAATAGCAGCAAAAGCTGCTCAGTCTCAAAGGCTTGCATGCAAGGTCCTAACAACTATGTAATACACTGAATTCAGAGTCTCGGGATTTTCTGTACAGTCTGTGTGCAGGGAGAGTAAAATATTAAAAATTAAAGGGTTACAGTGAATGGGATAGCATCAGACTGGTGATCTGTCACTAGTGGGGTTCTGCAGGGCTCTATCCTTGGCCCAGTTGTTTTCAACATCTTCATTAACCACATGCACGCAGGACTTGAAGAACACCAAGGAAGTTTGCTGATGATGCTAAATTGGGAGGAGCTGTCAATTCCCTTGAGGGCAGAGAGGCCTTGCAGAGAGACCTCAACAAATTAAGGGCAAGTGCAGGATTCTGCACCTGGGAGAGGGCAACCCTGGTTGTCTGTACAGACTGGGGAGGAAGATGCTGGAAAGCTGTGCTGCAGAAAGGGACCTGGGGCTCCTGGTTGGTGGAAAGTTGAACATGATTCAGCAGTGCCCTGGCAGCCAGGAGGGCCAAGCGTGTCCTGGGGGGCATCAGGCACAGCATCGCCAGCTGGGCAAGGGACGGGATTGTCCCGCTCTGCTCTGCACTGGGGCGGCCTCACCTCAAGTGCTGGGGGCAGCTTTGGGCACCACAGTGTAAGAAAGACATCAACTTATTAGAGAGCGTCCAAACGAGGGCCATGAGGATCGTGAAGGGTCTGAAGGGGGAAGTATTATGAGGAGCAGCTGAAGCCACTTTGTTTAGCCTGGAGAAGAAGAGATTGAGCAGAGACTTCATTACAATCTACAACTTCCTTGAGAAGGGAGGAGGAGGGGTAGGTAACAATCTTTTCACTCTCGTGACTAGTGACAGAACTCGAAGAAATGGCATGAAGCTAGCCAGGGGAGGTTTAGGTTGGATATCAGGAAAAAGTTTTCACTCAGAGGGTGGCTGGGCACTGAAACAGGCTGCCCAGGGATGTGGTCACAGCACCAGCCTGTCTGAGCTCAGGAAGCATTTGGACAACTCTCTCAGGCACAAGGTCTCATGCTTGGGATATCCTGTACAGGGCTAAGAGTTGGTCTTGATGATCCTGAAGAGTCCCTTCCAATTCAGATTATTTTATGACTATGATATTCACTGTCCAGCATATACAAACACCTTCTGTCCAGAAACCTTGGTTGGCATTGTAGTAAACCAACAGTAGAAAAAATGAACTAAGTATTGCCAATACCAATTCCAAACTTCCATTTGTTTTTCAGCATGAAAATTAACTTATGTAGAAAGAGATAACTAGTGCACTGTTGTAACAACTTCCAAATTTTTAAAGACAGTATGACTGAATAAAGAAACAAGACTCAAACTAATTAAGATACCTAATAAGTTCAAAATGCTTTCATCAATATAGCACACAAGTATTAAATTTTCCCGGAAGACGTACCCCCTTTTGCTAATTAAACTACTTAGATACAAAAAATAGAACCAAAACACAATGTATTCACCAGCATGTTCACAATCACTTGCTCCAACCATTAACGTATGGCAAGAGTTTCACAGATTGCGTATTTATAACTGCTTATAATACAAGTATGAAAGCACTGCTTAATGAGATTTGTAAAACCCACTGAAGTACTCAGTAGGTCACAATTTGCTAATGCAGCTCATTTTCACTTCACTTTTCGAAAAGGATTTTGTTTTCTATAACTATTATTTTACTGCAAATGAATTTGGGGCGGACTATGAAGCAACTGCCCCTTTTCGCACATAAGCACTTCTTCCCTTGCCACACTTGGTGTACTGGTGAAAACACATAGATCATGATAAAGCTAGTCATCTAGGTAATACTTTCAGTGTCTTCTACCATTTTAGGAAGGAATATCTCAAATTTGCACATTAGCCACAGGAATATTTAATTGACTTTTCAGAAGACACCAGACTCTCACAGCTTTTCTTGATTGCTTTATTTCAATTTTCAAATCAGTCTGTCTAATTAAAAACTGAAAAAGAATGTTTCCAACCTTTTCCACTCCAAAATGTAATTGTTTAAGCCATCCTATTTGCCTGCACCTCTCATTTTCTTATGCTTCTCATACTCTGCAGCTGTTGATAGCTCATTTTCCTCCTTCACTGGTTTTTAACAGTTCACTAAGCATAAATTCTGCAGCTTGTTAATCCTGGGATTCATTTTCCTCCAACTCACCATCTTGTTACAGTGCTATATCTTTACTTGGCTCCTGCCTTGCAATCTGAATTTCTTCCAATGCTGCTGCTTTATGAAAATTTTGAGGTTTGTGTATTCTTTTCAGTTGGGCAGTTGCTGGAGAATGGCAGTCATTGTCCTCCAAGCATTTCCGAGCTTACACACTCAAGGTTCTTTTGCTCAGTCCAGTCACCTCAGGAGCTTAGCATAAGCCCCAGAGCTGTGAGTTTTGAAGGAGATTTTAGGTGAAAATTTAGTACATAAGAAAAGACTTCTAAAGACATAAGAGACACATCAAAAGGAATGAACTAAGTGGGAAATGCAGACAAAGACAGCAGCATTAAGTATACAAAGTGGAACAAAGCATGAGACCCCAGAGGAACAGGGAAGGACCAAGATGTCAATACAATGATTTTCAGCTTAAATAGCTCAGAAAGGATTCTATAAGCTTTGCTTTAGAAAACTTTAACCCCAATGATTTCAATTATTCCATTGATTCAAAGGAAACCATATTATCTTGTAATATGATATTTAGTTTGCAGTTTTCTCTATCAGAGTATGTGGAAAGAATCAGTTACTAGGCATTGGCAGTAGTCTTTTCTAAGAGTAAAAATTGTTTTTTACCTCAGGATAGCTGTCACTTACTTGATTGGCATCATCAACTGATAAAAAAACCCAAAACTTTTCAGTTTTCTTCTTTATTCCGGTACCCCAAAAAGTTAACTTTTATTTTTGTTCTTCCCTAGATCCCACACGGCTACACAACATCAACTACTTCAATAGATACAATTCTTTCCAGACACAAAAGAAATGCAAAGTCCAAGTACTCAGACAACTCCTTTCTAACCTATTAAGTTAAAAAAAAAACCCAAAACAACAAAAAACAAAGCAAAACAAAACAAAAAAGACTGAACCAATCAACCAAACAAAGAAGAAAGCCACAAAGCAAAACTCAACAAAACAAACAAACAAAAACCCCATAAATAAAACACCTCATAGGTACAACATTAGGTTTACATACCTGACAAGCTGTCGCTTACTAGACTAGCCCTTTTTATCCATCTGAGCTCCATTAGCATGTGCAGGTTTCCAGTATATTGTTTTGATTTATTTTATTCATCATTCCTAAGACTAAAGATGGATGGCAGGGAAATAAGCACAACCATCAGGTCTTCCCACGCTAAGCCCTAGAGTGCAGGAATGGCATTTTTAGCTGATCACACACATCTTCCAGACCAACATGGCAAAGGCTCACGTTGGCATAAAGATACGGTCCTACAGCACTGAGGACTGTAGTTTCTTATAGTCTGCTCTTGGGATCCAGGAGCTCAATTAAAGGTTGAAAAAATCATTACAACTAAACTTGCAGTAAAAATTGAGAATTTGTCACAAAACGTATGGCTGTGGTTTTCCTAGTACAGAAAAGTCCCTGAAAGATTTGCACAACCAAAATTATAGGCACGATATTTATTCCTCTGTCTTGGCCACTATGTCCTAACAGTTTTATATATATCCATTTCTCACACTGTTTTTTCTTGCCTTGATAAGGGAGACAGACACAGATTGGAAGCCCTTAGTTTATGAGATGCATTACAGCAGGGCAGAAACATAATGGACATAGAGAGCTTTATGTTTTCACTTTCTATAAAGCACCTTTTTTTTTTTTTCAAGGCAAGAGTTACCAGCATTCTTTCTCATTTTACTCTACTAACACAAGACTTTCTGAAGTGAGATCTATAAAACCTCCCAACAGTATAAAAGAAATGTCATCTTTCTTTGTTATCAATAATAATAATAGTACGCTTATTTTAGCCTTTATCCATACACTTGTATCGTTCATTATTTGAATGCTCACAATTCAGCCTTTGGCTTTTGCAGTATTCTCCATCAGATATGTCTGTTCACTTCCCACAGCTTTTCCTTTCACTCAAAATGTATTGCTTTAATTTGACACATTTGCCTTGCAACTAATCTTCCTAAGTTTTGCTTCTCTGCTGTGATTATGGCTCCAATTCTCCTTCTCCCTTCAAACCACTAATTTTGTTTAATTTATTAGAATCTAGAACTGAAAATTACAGTAGTCTCAGCATTGTAGGATACTTGAGAGGGAAATGGGAATTCTTGATCTGCTCCATAGTCATCTGCTGCCCTTTTGGGCTGTTTTTTAAATAACATGGCTTATAGTATCTCTCCTTAAAAAATTGTCTCTATCATAACCTTAGATAATCAAAACTAAAATAAAATTACTACTAAATAGACTACTAAAGACTGATAGAAATTAAGACCAGTCCTGCAGTCACTGTGGGTGAAAATTTGCAAGGCTGGAAGGGAATCCAACAAACGCTTGCCTCCACTGGAAAAACAGTAATTCGCTGGTATAGGTAATTGGGAACTACCAATGAAGTATCTTGAGCATTGAGCATTGAGAATAGCAAAACCCTACAATGTTTAACATTTAGCAGGTAGAACTTTGTACTGATGGTGGAATAGTCAAGTATTTTACATGTTTCTCACAGTTATTTTAAAAGACATGCTTTTGAACTTAAACTCTCCATTTTCTATATCAGATGCACTTAAGAAGGCACACTGGCAGCATTGTATGTTTCCTCATATGACTATTCATGATTTTTCCACATCTGAATTTACAATCTTTATTTTTTACTCCCTAATTAATATTCCTTTATATAAAACTTAATTACAAAAGTTAGAAAATGCCTTAATATTCTACTAGGTATTACACAGTATTATGCCACTTATATAAAAATGCTTGGACAAAGAAAGAATCAGATTTATGTCAATTTAAAAATGTAATTGAACAATGTGTGACTGGGGCATGACTTATCAAACCGACTCTCATGAAGACTGAAGGAAGCTCAAAGACAGTGACAGCTAAGAACATGCCATGATTTGACTTGGAAATTAATACAGTATGTGAGAAGCCAGAAAGGGAAGACAGATCCTGCAATGGATGGTGGTGTAAAAATTATCCTTAAGGACTGCTAACAGAACTGAAAAGAGGACAAAAAATGTATGGCATGTATTTTATATTAATATTTATAACTACCCCAGGTCATAAAGATTACAACCTTTAAAATTAAATCTCCAGAAAACAATTATAAACGAGACAAAGGAACAAATGAACAGCAGAAAAACTGTAGCTTCTGGAAAGCTGACAGTCTTAAGACTGGCTTTACATGGAGAAGACACCAAGGTGCCTGTCTATAATAACGGGAAATAAAAGAAAAATACTTTCCTGGAAAAAAAGACAGTATGCAATGCCATGCTGGAGAGACAGGCTCAAGAGACTTCCATTTCTTTAAATTAATCATTCAGCTCACAAATATAATTTCAGGCTTTCTGGATAGAATCTCAGTCAACAGACTTCTGTTAATAGCCAAACCTCCTTCAGATACAGGAGAAGCAGCACTACAGATACAACTGAGATTCAAAATTTAGAACACTGTCTACAGCCCTAATTAACTGCAAAAGTTGGACGATGTCCAGAGCTGCAGTCCTTAGCTTAAAAATCTGCCTATAACAGAAGGATCTGTATTAAATCCAAGTTAACCCAGAATACAATTATAATGCAGAGCATTTGCACTCATTTTAACACAGAGAATACAGCAGAAAAAAAATGTAGTGAGTCTTTCTGGATATGCCTTGGTTTTTTCCACTGGAAAATTTCAGCTATAAAAAATGTCATTCTAAAACTGAAACTGAGAAAATTATTTCCCTCATGCTAAAAACATTTTCTTAGAAATTGAGATAATGTATTTTAACATCCAGGAACACAGGGAACCAAGCAGTAAATTGGATTTTACATCAGAACTGTTTCTTTAGGCATTTCCATAGAAAATGGACATGCCTTCATTTTAGCAGAAATACACAGCACACAGACTTGTAAGAATTAGAACGATAGAATCACAGAATTAATTAAGTTGGAAAAGACCTCTAAGTCATCAAGTCCAAGCATAAACTCAGCACTTCCAAATCCACCACTAAACCATGTCCCCAGGTGCCACATCTACATGGATTTTAAATACCTCCGGAGACGGTGATTCACCCAGTTCCCTGGGCAGCTGTTCCAATGCCTGACAACCCTTTCAGTGAATAAATTCTTCCTAATATCCAAACTAAACCTCTCCTAGCACAACTTGAGGCCATTTTCTCTTGTCCTATTACTTGTTACCTGGGAGAAGAGACCACCCCTAACCTGGCTACAGCCCCCTTTCAGGTAGTTGTAGAGTGCAATAAAGTTAACAACATCTTATGTCAGATCCAATGAGACACTTTGGTTTTCAAAAGATCATCATGAAATTAGAAGTTTTATCCACACAAATATGGATTAGAAAATGCCTTAAGTTTGCACAGAGAACCTTAGTGTTGCCATTTCTTAACTTTTTAGACCCTGGCTTTCTTATTAACATTGTAAACATATTTCTAATTCACATTACCTACATATGTAATTATTCAGTCAAAAAAGGCATATATTATAGAACTTGGTAATATCTGTAATTCAGAGAAAGAAATCATCTCTTCAAAACAATCCTCCTAAATGAAACTCATCAGAAAAATGATTTGGAATCAGAATTTAAAACTTTGGCATCATGAAACACTGTCCCAAAAGTCAGGAATGAATTGCTTCAAAATGCAATCAAAGTGCATAAGTATTTACAACAGGGAAAAATGCATCTTTAGAGAAAATTGTGGGTGTATTAAAAATAAAGATTCCATGTTCTTGTGGATTTTCTGCTCCTTTGGAAAACATTTCTGTACACAAGATCCACCCAATAACTACCACTGTCATTTAATTACTTTATCTATAAAGCTCTTTCATCTTGCATACACAACATTATTGGTTTCTTTTACAGTCCATTAGTGTATCTCTGATACTTTTTTTGAAACTAGAATAATTCAAAGGACAGCATGTCAGCTGGGTAAGCAACTCACGCAGAGCCCAGACCTTTACTGCACATCAATACATTAGTTTTCTGTAACTTCAGGAGTGCTTGATTATGATTCTCAACAGATTCAATCAAAAGGGGTTCTGAAGAGATTTTCATTTCAATTATGCATGCCTCATTATCATACCTTTAGTGAAGCGGAAAGTACATTACAAGGTGAGAGCCAAAAACAGTGGGATGAAAAGCACAAAGCATAAGTATCTTAGAAGGATTTCTAAATTTGTCTGAAATAATATTAATTCATAGTAATATTAATCACCCTTTACACAACACTGCATTTTTACATGGCATTTTACAATCAGCTCTCAGAGCACCTTTCACAGGAGGGCATATAGCTTCAGTAAAGAAAGCACGCAGTTCTTACTGGGAAGAGAAATTAGAAGGTAATTTCTGTGATTCAGTGGGATTGAAGGAGACATGTTTTTCTGAGGTTGAAGTTAGGTGCTCAGAAAACAGGAAAGCCCATAGTTGAGAGGAAATGGGGCATTGTTTTGAAAGACAGAACTGATGGAGACCAAAACTTAAGAGTAACAAAGGGAGCTAAAACAAGAGTGAAGTAACATATAATTAGGAGATATTTGGAGCATGACGCTGAGGTTCACAGATCAGAAACCACAGCAAGGTTTGGAAGGGATAGAAAAGAAACTTAGCTCTGAAGGTAAAAGACAGAGCAAAATTATTTAAAGAGAGAACTGATGTGGTTAGATGAACATGACTTACAATAACAATATTTTTGTTAGACTGGTACACTGAAACTCAGAATAGGTAGATGAGCAGAGAAGAGGGGATGGATAGATGTGGAGACACTAACTGAAAAAGCATTTGACAAAAAAAAAAAAAAAGAGGATGATGACAACCAAGTAAAATGTGTAAAGCTGATAAGTTCAGGAAGGGAGAAACTGGAGGAATGAGAGTGATGCACAATGACAAAGACGCCTGAGACAGCAGAAAGGTGTAAGGAAATATCAGAGAAATCAAAGTTTAACAGTAAGAATGAGTACTAAAGAGCAAAATACAGGGAAGCCTGATTGCAGATATCTTAGAACATGGCTGAAGGAGGAACCCTTCATTTATACACACACAAAAAAAACCAAAAAACAAAACCCACCAAAAAAAAAAAATCAAAACCAAAACCACCAACCAACCAACCAAAAATAAAAGAAAACAAAAATGCCACAAAGTCAGAGAGAAAGGATGAACTTACTATGTTAACAGAAGAAGGAAAAAAAGTAGGATTTTTTTTTTTTAAATTTGGTGAAGGCCATGGATAATATGGTTATGGGGGAAAAAAAATGAAAGAATATATGAAATATAAATCCCTAATATATCAAAAGGATAAAAATTGCAAAGTGAAGGAAGGAGAGAGAAAGAAAGGAAGTGAGAAAAAAAGGTATAGATTAAGGGATTGTGAAGATGAAATATATGGGTAACAGAAAAGATGAAAGTAAAGGCAAGGGGAGATAATAAAAGGCAGAGAAGGAGGAAAGAACATTTCTGGGTTCAAAAAACTTTCAAATTTAAACTGCAAAATTTTAAAAGATTATTCACCACATTTATATGATGAAACCCCATTGATGGATGGGGCTTTGAGGGACCTGGTCGAAGAGAAGGTATCCCTGTGCATGGTGAGGGCCTGGAATTAGATGCTCTTTAAAGGTTCCTTCCAACCCAAACCATTCTTTGGTTCTATGATTCTGCTCCTAAGCTCTAAGACACTGCTAACACACCTAATCTATCAGTAAATGGGTACGCTGTTGCGTTACAGTCAAATATTAATTTAATGGATGAGAAAAGACAAAATAGCAGAATATGCATTAAAAAGAGCAGTAAAAGAAGTGCTGCAGAGACCCTTCTTCTGCTGCACAGAAGAATATAATTGAAAACTCTAGTGCAGTACAACATATGTTTGAAAAATGTGACCTGTACAAGCTAAGCACAATGGCAGATGACCACCTGTAACCTCTGCTATACGCATGTTAGAATATCTTCAACAGACTTAAGCAAGGGTCTGTAGGTTTCTGAATTCTTCCCCTGAATAAATGACTGACCTTAAAGCATCTACACGTAACAGATACTTTTATAAAATGGTATTATTAGTAATACTAATGAACCTTTTAAAACCTATGGTAATAGGCTTTTAAGTAATTTCAAACACATTCAGATGCCTGTTGGATAGGAGTAATGATGAATCAAAACACACACTTAGCTCCCTTAATATACCAATACGTTAACACAGTGATAGAATAAATAAGCCACTTCTACTAATGGGAATGGGCATAAAGACTGCAGAGAAAAAAGAAGGGTGTTTGAAGAGCTTGTTTGCATGACAGAAAACAACGTTCTTCGCACTGTCACAGCAACAGCAACAATGCAAAGTGCTTCAGTTGTCTATCAAAAGAAAAACTTTTAACTAATTACTGTAACTGGTGTACTCATAGTAAAAGCAGTGATGGAAAAACACTGATAAATCATAATGCAATACAAAACCATGCAATAAAATAAATCAAACCTTTAGAATGGGTGCACATAGGACAAAAAACATCTGTGTCTTACTTAAAATGAATTATGTCAGCTCTCAAACGTAGAATTTTGCTCAAAAATTGTAGAAAAAAGTAACGAATTTCCAAAAAAATCAGTGATTTTTTCACTTATTTAGATGGGAGTTTCATCAACTTGCAGCATCAAGCAACTTTGGCACAAAATTGTCAAAATATACTTTTGACCTGGTAGTGAACATAGCTCAGTTAATAATTGTTAAACCTTTTCCATGGGATTCTTCATTTGAAATACTCCATTATGTACATTGACACTATCTTTTGGGTAAAAAATACAACAATAAAAAGTGACATAGTAAGTCCTCCACAGCAGCCAAAACAGATTTCTTTATAAAGAAGTGAAATGTTAGTGTATGTTTTTAATTACCACTGACAGTTTAGCAAGAACAAATATAGTATCCTATCTGCTTACGTGTTCATCCATCTCTTTAAAATAGTTCTGTTCAGTTCCAACAGTGTAATGGTGGATATATTTACCATGTAAAATTATTTAGAGCAGTGGAATTTACAAAGTAGGGCAAAATGCTTTTCATGTTCCCACAAAGCAATTACAAGACAACTGAAAAACAAAGTGAACTTCTTCTTGTTCCACTATCATAATGACATATTCTGAATTGGGCAGTAATCCTCAGTTAAAACTATGACAGCACTTCAAGGTCCATGGGTCTTTATAACTCTTTTAACTACAAGACATGACACTAATTTCACATGTGTGAAACTCAATATAGTTGCCACAGTCTTGAAAATAAGCATTCACAAAATGTTACTGATATGGAGGCAGGAAGAAAGGAGAGAAAAAGCACTCAGAATAAAATCTACACAACTATAAATTAAATTTAGACCAAGAAAATGTTTTGTCCTTACCACACTTCAGCAGCTTTTTGTTTCTCATTAAAATAAATTCCCGTAAATCTTTCTAGCATACTAAAAAATATCTCTCCAATGGGGTGTTCAACAATTCAGGGGTCTAATGGTCTCATGGTTTAACATGGTTTATTATAAGTAAGTAAATAAACAGTGAAAGTAAGCTACACTGAGGTTTAAACTCTCCATTTCTAATAAATGAAAGTAATGAAACCTTGACAGGGCTCCTGACGTGAAATTTGAGGTCTAGTGCATTAATGTTTTCTCAATAAATCACTTGAGTTTTATACCACTTGTATCCATTTAGTATAAACTCAGAATCCATCTGTTTTGCTAAGCTTCTAAGGGTTAATAAGCTCCACTGCACGTCTCTTATGTTATTAATATTTACATGAAATCCAATTTTACTTATTAGAAGTACCCTATTTCTTGCTTCTAAGGACTTTTGAGATACCTAAATATTTCTCTTTGTGTACAATAGGAAACTAGCAGAGAAGGACAGGCGTACATCCCACATCTGTCACACATCAAAAGGTTTTACAAATCTTCAACACTTTTTTTCTTCTCCTGTATCACTTATGTCTATATTTACCTACTGAGTTTGGATTGGGTCTTTCTCTCAGTTCTGAGAGAATACATACCTATTTCACAGAAAGGATAAAATAGTAGCGGCTTGCACCACAAATCAAGGCAGAACACAAAAGAATGTATGGTACGTGCTGCTCACGCCTTACCAGCCAGAAACCCATGATTATCATTAAGATTCATTATCTTAATCATATAAGGAAAAGAAAAGCATGATCATCTTGAAGACCTCAGGGAAAACATAATGCTAACTCACAACCTGTTTTTATCGAGAGTAGTCTTAGATGCAATTTATAGCACCATTAAGCAAATAATTAACAAATGCTTTGACCTGAAAAATTTCTTCAGAGACAGCATCCTCGATAAAGTCTGAAACTACTCATGCTAAAGAGTAATTCTGAGAGACAGAGAAGAAGATATCCAAAGTCTGAACTACTCTCAGGTTCTTGGGATCCAAGGATTCTTAAAACAAAAGAAAATCCTAAAGTTTCATAACTAGTATAAATATAAAATTATGTTACTCCCACTGTACTCCTTCTGGCCCTATAAGATTTTGACATACACATATGAACCAATCACTTTTTCAGGCATTTAGCATTTCTATAGGAAAAAGGCCAGGAGGAAAAAACCAGGTATCTAGTTTTCACTGATTTGATTTTCTTATTCTGTTTCTTAATCTCTAAATGCTGTGAGTTCCAGAACGCACAAGTGTGAAAAGAAGAAAATCCCAGGAAAAGCAAGGGCTAGTGGTTTGTTTTTGGTTTTTTTTTGTTTTT
>VZTE01003957.1:109986-207965 GCA_013397775.1 Eulacestoma nigropectus | reverse complement strand
TGTTTTTTTTTTTTTTTTTTTACTTTAGAAACGCCTGGATGGTCAAGGCAGTTAAGTAGTCAAAGAAACATAGCATTATGAAAACACAAAGTGTGTTTGTTGGGTTATGAAAGGAAATACAGAAGAGCAAAAAAACATTTAGGAAATGAACATTACTGCGAGCAGTATATAAACTAAAATGGTATTCAGGGATTAACGTGCATCTGCCATCTTGCCGTAATAGAACTACTATTAACAAAACTAGTTAACACATAATCTGAGTAAGAAATACGACATACATTTTCCCAACTTGCAATGAATATCATACAGATCATACAGCACTTTTGAACCCTACAGTTCCTAGGTCTTAATAGCATGTGGGATAGGAGAGAGGCAAGTGAATTATTAGACTAGCAAGCTGTTGTGTGTTAACCCTGGAAAGCAGCTAAACGACCACACAGCCTCGCTCACTCCCACCCACAGTGGGATGAAGGAAAAGGAAAGAAAGAGTAAAAGCAAGGAAACTTGAGGATCAAGATAAAAACTGTTTAATAAGTGAAACAGAAGTTTAAGAAGAGAGAAACGAAACAAAACAAGTGATGCAAAGCCAATTATTCACGACTTCTCATGGGCAGATTGATGGCCTGTCGGTTCCTAAGATGGGCCCCTTTTTTTCTTTCTCTTGCTGAGAATGACACTATGGCATGAAATATCTCACTGGTTAGTTTGGGTCATCTGACCAGTTGTTGCCCACCCCCAATCTATTCACTGTGGAGACAAGAGTAAGAGAGAAGGCCTTGATGCTGTTCAGCAATAGTCAAAACATCAGTATACTACCAGTACCATTTTGGTCACAAATCTAAAACACAGCACCATACCAACTGCTGTGAAGAAAATTAACTCTATCCCAGACAGGCTTGGTCCACAAGAGATTTCTGAGGAAACATAGCCAGAGGTAGATGAAGAAAATAATATCTTGTACCTTTGCACTCATCTCACTGCATTCTACTTTACAACAGAAGAAATTCCTGATATGTGAACATTATTGCTAACAATTACCACTTTGTATCTCTCAGTTTGCTTTATATTGGTTTCATAATTCAGACTTGAATTTTCTTAATACTTTTATTACTGCTTCAATGCTAGGTCTGAAATCTAGTTTGATTTGACAAAAATGCTTTTATCTAAAGTAGCTAAAAGAACATTTTATCTAAATGTTCTAGGGCAAAAGATCTCCATGCACACCAACTCAAACATTCCTCCTACAATGAATGAAGTCTTCCTCACAGTGAAGATACTCCACCTGAAAAATTCTCTTTTTGTTCCTTAACTTTCAAAAACAATATTCAAGCATGAATTTTGGTCAGTGACTTCAAAAGAGTAACAGTTTCCTACCATCCCTTACCCAGGGCCATGTGAACACATGGCAACTTTACCTACACGTGACCATTCAACTTACTAGCAGTCTACTACCAGCTCAAGAGAAACAAGATTTTGCCTTTGACATTTCAGAAGAGGTTGCTATATAATTGTCACAGAATTTAAACTGCCAGTAATTTATATCTATTTTAAACAAAAATTAACAGGTAGATAGCTACAGAATATGTGGGATATCACAGAAATACCTAGGGAACAGATGTACAAATAAAGGAAGGCAGCGTACAAGAGGCATCACTTTTCAGGGTTAAGCAGAAAATGAAGCATGCACTGACCTTTCAGGTGGATCCACATGGCCATCCAAATGAATTTAAACTAGATACAAGATCTGTACAGTCCAATTTAATTTTATGAAACAAATTTTCAAACAACTATATGCCAGGTACAAAATACAAGATGGAAACTGGGTGCTGAATTTTTCATTGTAGCAACTACATATTAATTTGTCTGTCAACTCTGTTGCTAGTTGAAGTGTGTCTATTAATCTATTTGTGTTTGGATCAATTCCATTTTCCTAATTTTCTGGGCCGCTTTCACAGAGACTCCATATTTCATAAAAAGAACCTCCCACAGCACACACTTCCTTCTGTCTTCCCATATGTTGCATGTTCCTTCAAGATAGCTCTGGTCTAGTGCCCAAGGTTAACATGCTTCTGTCACAGACTAGTTGCACAACTAATGAATTCTTCTGGATCTAGAAAGACAGAAAGCACCTGGTTCACTCTTGAGAGCAGGAATTCCCTCATTCAGTAAGGTGCTTGCTAAGAGAAAGAGAAAATAAATTTCTATTATTTTAAAGGACTATTCCTAATGTTTTTACATCAACGCCTTCGAAGCAGTTAAAGCAAATAGTAAAATCAGGGTAATACACATCTATAGTAAGCATAGGGTACAGATACATTACCAAGGATGAGAACTCTGTGCATGACTAACCAGTTGAGTGCAGATCACTATTTTCTGTGGTATTTCAGGTTTCATTACTAAAATGATATGACCACAACTGACTCATTATGCTAAGTGTGTTGTATTGATGTTTAGGCAGGTTATTCAAGCTGCCACTTTTTTCCTTTGGGCTTTTCAAATGGAATACTGGATTTCAAAGAATACTTTGTTGTTAGGAATACAGACTGTTCCAGTAGACTACCAATCCTCAGGAACACGGTATTGCTCGTCTTCATAATTAGTTTGGCTGCCATAAAATAGATCTGCATCACATTGTCTCTTTCACCACTGATGTAATAGCACTAATACCTCTATGATAAAGCAACTGATGATTAATGCTATCTTGACCTAGGAACCCAGAGCCACAGATGTATTACTTATGGAAAAGGAATCGCAGATACGTGTTGGGAACAGACTGGATCGAAGGTGACTAAAATTATTTTTTGCTGTGAATTCTGATTGCAGGGGTTATACCAGAAAAACCTAGTGGGTGAACAGCCGTATAGGATAACAGGAATGTTGCCTTCTGCTCCCTTTACTGTTGGTGGAGAGACAGAAACTTCTGCAGCACAGTGAAGCCCATCCAAATCTTGAGTGCCCCGGAGGATGCTCTCTCTCCTTCCACAGCAGGGAAGACCAGAGTAGTCAGCAGACACACCACCCTCAGACTTTTAGCACTAGATAAAACTAATCCAGGCCTGAGTGTTTTGCTATCCTCTTTCATTCTCTCTGGATTAGAATTCTTGTTCTATAGTATCACAGTTAATGGGTTTACCACAATGGATGGTTCTGCCCAAGAAAAGCTTTTGTAATTTTCCACACAGTACTTAAAGGTGAAAGAAAATGAATGCTGAATTGTTTCTTCTCTGAATGGGTAGATGAGTAAGAAAGATGTGGAGGAAACCTTTCCTTATAACACTGACACATTGAAACGTTGTTAGACAACATACTGTCAGCAAATAAATCAGAAAAGCTCAGGGCTTTTCAGCCCTTTATACATGAGCATAAGCATGGTCACCTCAGTGCACTGGGTTTTTTCTCTTTGTGGCAGGCACTCAAAGTAATTATCTTGACCACAGCTGTAAAGCACAGATAACTACCCCAAGAAAGCTGAAAGGAAACACAAGTTGTTTGGAACAAATTATTAACTCAGATGAAAATACAACCATATGCATTACTTGATAGGTGGTACAGTATGTGTGGCTCCCAGACGGAATAAATACAAACACAATATAATCAACAGCAGGTTTGTTACTGTATTTACAGCAAGGAGGGTAGATTTTCATCATAATCTACATCAGAGTCAGAAGGACACTTGATTTACTGCAGATTAAAAAGCCTAGTGGGAGATAAATAAAGTACATTAAGTATTTTCAGATTTTTAGAATAACTGCAGTAAATGGAAATGTTTAAAGATATGCTCAGATAAGACTTCAAGAAGGTGGTCTTCTTCCCAAACAAGTTAAGCAAACTCTGCTAAATTACGAAATTTTGAGATTCTTTTCAAGAATGACTGCGATCTACATCATTGAATGATTCTCTTATATTAAACATACCTTTTATCCACATCAAGTAATGAAAATAACTAGCAAATTATTTCTATAAAGAAATAATATATTTACTCATCAAAAAATATATGAAAATATTGAAGATCGTATCAAACTCTCCCAAGCATTCATAGCTACAGAGAAAGGTTCGCAACTGACAGTTTGAAGTAGAAAAATGATCCTTTTCTACCACAAAATCACTCTACCACAGAATATCGTACTTGACTAAAACACTAACGGAGAAATGTTCAAAGTTTTAAACATTTTCTTTGATGACATGTTCTTTCTAGTCAAGGAAATTATGACAAATAATTTAGAAAATGTCTCTTCTCCTCTTTCAGAGCAATTCACTACTGACAGTGGTCTGTCATTCCCGTGAGCTTCCACTCTTTTCTTTCAAGTCAAACAAAATACCCAACTGCCATCTCAGCTGTTTTACTCCTTACCAGCAGGTTCCCTTCTGAAGATTTCAGTCATTTCTGTGACACTTCTGTCTCTCCCACTTAACAAACAAATCACGCTTCCTCCTTGGAAGATGGAGTGATATTTCTATACTACAGTGAGCAAAACAGAAAAATGTACAATCAGTCTTTAATCAGAAGGTAGTCAGCAGAACCATGGCAAGACAACTGATGCAGGGCTTTTATGGTGGAATTCATCATGCGCGATTCAACACCTAAAAGGCAGACATCTAGCCTTAGCCTCCCCTTCAGAGAAGGCTCCCCTAGTTCAGAGAAGAGCATCAGCATCTCCAAGAGTGACAGCTGTAGAGCAATTGTTCTTTGTGTGTGTGTACATATGGATAAATCTGTGTGTATATGTATATGCAGCTGTTCATATGTATTTTGAATGTTTATATAAGGAAAGATTTGCATAAGTGAAACATATTTGGAGCAAGAAAGAAATCAACCCTATTTTTTCAGTTCGGCTTATGGCTTTGGCTTATTATTATGTTAATTAGTAAAGTATTCTGGAAAAATATACTAACCTTAACCTAATGGCATAATTTAGTCATGGCAGTCATTTGTCATAACCCTTAAGTACTTGAAGATCCTGTTTTTATAGGGTTTTTTTGCTTTGTTTCTTTTGCAGCTTTTTTCTTTTTTTTTGGTTTTTTCCTTTCTAGAGTCCTGGAAGACATATTTCATATTCAGCAGTGGAAGTTATAACATAACATTTCCTACCTTGACAACATAAATTTCAGCTTCATGATTTTCAAGTGATGCCAAGGATCCTAGAAAGCTGACAGGTTTGGTACCCTAATGGAAGCTAGAGCTTCTGTCTGATCCAAATAGCCACAAATAAGGATCACATCATTTAACACAGCCTCAGCTGCCATATATATATTCAAGCCAGTGGGAGAAACTTTTGCCATAACATGAACCTAAAGACGCATAAAAGATCAAGGTACTGAAATAGGGTGAAGGAAGAAAAGACTGGCCACAGAAGTTGTGAATTATTTCCTGCTGCATATAACCTGTAGAGCTGGTGCACAACCTGGGGCTGATCAGAAATATGAGAATGTGTGGCTCTTCTCTGTTCAGTTCTTAATAAGCAAATAAATAACAATATAATTTCATGCTTTCCAATAATTCAAGACAAATGTTCAGAGTATTCATTTTTCTCCAGTTTATTTACTATATCCCATGCTGTTTGCTTTGTAGAGAAGAGTGAAAAGCAAACACAGAACAGAAAGAATAAAGTATCAAGGCAAATGAGGACATCATACAAAGAAGCAAGGCAAAATCAAATTAAAAATATGAAACAATAACATATTGCAAAAAGAAGCATTTGGGGAACACTCCTGCACAGAATTAGAGTATAATTTAGGTTCTCTCAACATCTCAGTAACAATGTGAGGGTTTTTTTTAAAAAATCATTAAGACGAGTTTTAATAATATCTACCATATTTTTCTGTGTGCTGAACTAGGCAGAAATTTACACCATTTCTGAAATTTTACAGCATTATCCCATAATTTGTTTTGATTCATCAAACACAAAAATATTTTCCAGATTATTAAACTAATTTACTTAAAAAATGTGTAGAGGTTCTAACGCCATTTGTCAACTTTTAAGTGTGTTTTTAAAAAAAAGAGAGGCAACTAAGATGTATCATCTAGATTATGACAGCATCCAACATACAAGATGCAATTTTTAAACCTACCAAATGGTGATTCTTAGCAAAAAAGATAAAGGATAAAAGATTCTAAACATACAGATGTGATATAAAAAAGCACACAAAACAACAACAACAAAAAAAGTTTAGAACTGTGGAAGAGCTTTCAGTAGCACAGACTGACTAAACATTTGTTCACATGTTGCTTTCTCTTATTTATTTATTTTGGCTTTGAATTCTACACATTATTTTCACCTCCATCTGTCACAAAGCAACATTTGTTTCAGTTTTAATTTGTATTATTCTCTGTTTTCTTCATGTCATAAGCATTTCTTTCTCCATTAAATACGAGTAGCATCTCCGAAGACCAGTATGCCAGTATGGATTTTGAATTTGATACATCTTACAGGATGTAATGCTTCACTTTCTCATTAAAACTAATGTCCATGAACATTTTAAAGGAGAAAGTTGTTTTGTGTTTTGCACCTTAGGGTGCACCTTAGGGTGCATAGTGTTAGAAATTTGCAAGGACAGGGGAATCTAATATGCCAACAGATATCCCTGGTGATACGCATGTAGTTAACTGGGACAAGAAACAAAGGGACTTGAGTCAAAGAAACAAAAAATACCTGTTGGGGGTACTTGTAGATACACATCCTATATGTCATACAAGTAAGGCAGAAATTAAAATATGATTGACAATACTTGAACTCCATGTGAACTGAAGAAAGCACAATCTGAGATTGAGGGATTTATGTACATTTATTTAATTCTAAAATGCAATTCTGAACACCTGTTAGATTGATTTAAGCAATGCCATTGAATTCTATAGATCCAGAAAAACTTCCAGATATAGTTCAGATACTCTCATCAACTTCATTGTTAAACCTGACAACATTTCAGTGACAAGACTGTCTTAAACTTAATTTAATCAAGTCATCAGAACCCTTCCTGTCATTACTTGACATATTTATCTTACAAATGTCTACAAGTAGCATAGTCAATATTACACAGATGCTAGTATATCAGAAAAATATTTTTTTTTTATATTTCCACAATCAGAAATTTCATTTCTCATGTGATAAAAACCACAGAGTCTTGAAATTCTTTGAACTTAAGAAGTTCAATTTTTTCTGTAGTATTTGACAAGCAACCCTTCAAATTTTTGATACCACTGATCATTCTCATCATCTAGACTGGAAACATATGATTCTCCTTAAGTCCTAAAGCTTAGGCTCAAAATTCCTACAGGATGCTATTTCATTGTAAAACTAAGACTGGCTTTGAAATTATCATAGGCATTAAACAGCCACTTTACAAGGAGTTCCACATTCCCAGCTTCCATACTGTAGACACTGATGACATTTTTTTTCATTCTGAAAGACACATGACCTCAAGCCAAATGGATCTCAAACTGAGATTAAGATGAGCCAATGTGACGTGTATTTTCACTCAACTTCAAAAACGCAGCTGTCCACCACAAACTGCAAAATCAAGAGACAATTCTCCAGCAGATGAATTAGACTTATGCTTCATAAGATGTCCAGAGGGATTACAATTTCAGAATAGCAGAAAGCCTAGCACAAGAAACTCTGACTGCAGTACAAACAGCGAGCTGCAAACACTGATTCTGATGACAGCTGATGAGTGAACAAGAGAAGCAGTGTCAAGTAAATGATGAAAGTCCAAGTGCTGAAGCCACAGTACTTCCCACAGTCCCAAGCAGAACATAAAGCTGATAGGAGTTAAACATAGGAATCAGCATGCTGGAATCTAAATGCTGTGTTTCACATGGAAGTAAGATAAACCACATATTCTCCCTTGCAGAACCTGGGCAGGCAACACCAGAAGACAATAAACGGCAACTGCAAGATGAAAACATGAGGAGATTCTGGGCCCACTTCTGAATCAAAACATTCTGCAGAATTTGTGACTTGTGCTCTCTTTTCCTGAGGATTTTCTGATGGCTTTTTAGATTAAATAAGGGCACCTCTAGCCCAGGACCTCAACTTTCGAGTCTTTCCCTTCCTGCATGAAACGTCAGCAGTCATAAACCTCATTCTTCTCCTTTTGCTCTGTTCTACGGAAATACAATGTCCATGATTTGTTTAGATCTTTACATTGTGTCTTTTATCATAGCAACCAAGATCTAATTGTAAACTGAGATTTTCCTCAGATAAATAACACAAGAATAAAGATAAATCCACAAGAACCAGATGGACGTGCGGCATTGCACTGAACAACTAAGCTCCATTTGTCCATAAACGACAGCTGTGTAGTTTAGATCAGTCATTCGTTGTATTGACTTAAATATTTCTTCTAACTTTCTCAACAGCAGGAAAACTATATCTAAATTCTAATTCATCTTGTTTTAAAAAATACTGCAGCTTCCTTTCATTGTGACAATTTCAAAGCTGGCATGGCTGATCATTTGAATTTCTAAACCTTCCCTACATTAATGTTCTACCTAAAATTTCATCTGCTTATTAACAGTGCCACTTGTAGGGCAAGACTCTTTTCCACCTACTGAGGAAAATCACACAACACTCAGCAGTAAGCAGAACTGACACAAGAAATATGATAGCAAGATTCCACAATACAAGCAAGTTTTAATTCCGTTAATTCCTTTTGTGCCCTGAGTTATCATTTGTGATTCACATGGCAAATGTAAACCAGACACTTATAAATGGCAAACAAAAAGGCCAAATCATTTATTGCATCTTGATTTATGGTATTTATGGTATTATTTTGCTTATGGAATTTCAGCATAATCAAGAAACTTTCAGAAAACACCACCGATTGCTCAAGCTTTATGCAGTGAAACACACATAGGAAACAATTATATAATTCCAATCTAATAGCTAGTGTATCATATTTATTAATTCTTTCAGATTATCTGAACCTGTTTTCCTTTTCCACTGTTTTTGTGCTTGGCGTTAAGAACATTTTAGTTTCCCAAAGCTCAACTGAATTACTCAAATGCTTGATTTTAAGTACATTCATGTTTGAGAGGTGAATGTTCTAACCTTGTCTTTTCACACACCATGCAATGCATGGCATAAGATGAAACATTCTAATATCGGTGAAGCCCTGAAGGAGTGGGCCTTTGCATCTCAATCTTCATTCTGCGAATTGTTCATCAGGGAATTCATTTAAAGTGTACCAGGAGTGCTTCTGCTGTGGTAGCAAATGCCTTCAGTGGCTAGACTCTTTATTTGTTATCTCAGACCCTGAGATTTCTACTGTGTACAAGGTGCTAATCATGTTAAAATTCTGGCAACACATGAGAAAGGCATTTCAGTTATACACCTGTATGAACACAGTTAAAAACGCTTAGGCATCTAAATCAATCATAAAAAATAAAGCTAGCAAATAGTGTTTCCTTTCTTTACCGTGCTGGTTTATTTTTTTATTCTTGTATTTCTTACTATTAAAAGATTATTTTTAAGGCAGCCTAAAGTTAAGAAGCTGAGGAAAAACCTAAGTTGCTCCTCTCCTCTGCTAAAACATTTTGAAGCACTTTTTTTTTTTCTTTTATCCCTGAATGAAACTGGAGAGAATTCAGATCTAACACATCTAAAGTTAAAAAAGTTTAAATGTTTCTTCATAATATCTCCACTCACATTCTATGCATGGGTTTGCGTTTGGTTTGTGTGCACAGAGAAGGACAAACAAAAAAGGTTTTCCAATGTATGGAGAGGAAGAAAATGAAAAGTATAACTTTCAAGATTTTTATTGCAGCTTCTTTCTCTGGCTTCAGCATATGTGGTTATGATTTTTTCAAAATCAATCAGACCTCATAAACAGAATATAAGTATGTCGCTGTTGTACCAGGGATGGCAAGAAACGACATAGGCTCGATCCAGGAAGAAATGGAATGGAATGGAATTATTTATTAATTTACAAACTCATTTATATATCTAAGGTTATTGGTTCTTTGACCATCCACCTCTCAGAATAATTGGCTGAACTCTAAAACACCCATTTCAAAATATTTCTTCAATCAGTAACAAGAATCATGCATAACATCTTGCACCTGCAAGATAAAGGGACTGGTTTACAAAAACCTCTGTTTTTCGGCCAGTGTCGTGCAAAAGTCCTTGTTTTCACACGGAAGCTGGCAAAAAGCTGGAAAATCTCCCTGCAAACAAACCTTCAGGATCCACATAAGTACTTTTGCTGTGTCTACCTTAGTCCCAATTTAGAGACAGTAATTATATTGTCTAGATCTTGACATTCAAGTTTCCCATCTTTATGCAAACATTGTTTTCCAATTTTTATTAAAGATACTTTTTTTTTTGACTGAGTTAAAAGGAGTTCATAGAAGTGAGAAATTTAAAGGAGTTCATGGATGGCTTCCAAACATTTCACTACCAAAAAATTCTGCTAGTAATTGTTCCGAAAGATTTTTTTCTCTTCATTTTGGCACTCTGGAATAGAATAGAGCTGAATTCCTAAATGATTAACTTACTCCCCTTCACAAGAAATCATTAATTCACTAAACAACTTTAATTACTGTTTGGAGCTTACATTCAATCCAATTCAGCACAAACAAATATTTAGCAGTTCAAGATGATCTTTATTTTAAGCACCTCTGTCTCTACACTTTAGTAGCTAGTTTGTGATAAATATAGACTATTGAATCAGGCTTTTGAGGGTGGGGGAGGAGAGAGAACAACCAAAAAAACCCAAACCAAACCCATTTCTTAAAAATTCTTTACTGAATGGGTTCAATGAGTGAAATCAAGCTAAATCCTGTATTATGTTGCAAGAATACAAGTGTATTAGGCAAAATTAATTTCAGAAGTCATGAGTTTTCTGTTTATATTGCTAGTTGGTGTGGCTGAGATAACTATTTTCTAGGACCACTGGATGTGGACTGTGGGTAAACGTGTGCAAACCCACTTAGGTCCTGACAGATGAGACCACGCAAAAACATAAACTTGAGCTCCCTCTCCCCTTTAAGCCAGCTCTCATACTCTCTGGAAATCTCTCCTAGCACAGGCTCAGGTGAGAATGTTACAGAGAAGACAAAATCTCACAGTGTTCTTCAGATGAGAGTAGCTCATCTCTCTGCTTATCTGATGGTGTTAGCTATACTATGTATAAGGTCAACAGGAATTTTGTCACTGGGTTAAATCCTAACTCCACTGAATCCTACTCTCTGAATTGTGAATTATAATTGATGATGGTTTTAACTCTACAATCCTGCCAGGGAACAGCAAGGGTGCAAAAACAATGGGTCTCTTTAAAATTTATATTCACAGGGTTTATATGTTCCTCTTGTAAATTTACTGCTTATTTTTATTAGAATATTAGTTTATTCCAGAAGAATTAATGGAATTATGAAATATCAACAGTTTCCAACTCTCACTTCCCTGAAGACATTGATGAAAAAAATTATTAAAAGTTGCAGGGTTTAGGTAACATTCTTTTATTGAAACAATCTACTGTGATTTAAAAGACATTTCAGTCAGTCAAATATATTATGGGGTAGAAAAATCTAACCAATGGTCCAAATCCAAACCTGGCATGAAAAGAGGCAGCCTGGCTAAGATACATCAAAAGCTAGGAAGTCTGAAGTGTCCTTACCTTTAAAGCTTCACCTCAAATAGCACTTTTTTGCAGTAATGATAAGGACGAAATACAACACTTAATTTATACCGATTCAAACTTTTCTGGGCACAGAAAACCAACAAAGCAAGGTCCTCAGGTAATCCTGCTTCAATTAATCTTTTTTTTTCTCCCTTCCATGGCTTTAATGTACTCTTCCTTATTCTTTCTTCCTACCAACTTTCAGATTAAATTGATGTGGAATAAATCATTCTCTGTAAATGAGTGCAATCTTTACAGTGTTCGGACTTATAAAACAATTACAATTCCTGAAAATAGAAAATAAACTCCCATAATGGCTTACCTGCTGCAGAATACCACCAATTAAACTTAGGTTTTTGAAACCAGGTGAAGTTCTTTGAAATTCTCTGCTTTATGATAATGACAGAAAAAAGAAATAATTCAAGTAATTATAATTTCAATTTTTCTTTAACATGATAGGGTGAAATTTTACATCCATTGCAATTTTCAGCCTCATCTAAACCACACAAGTGATTCTGGAAGCATTTCAGTTGAGGACTCTGCAGTTACATGAACTCTGGTAAATTAAATATGCCAAGCCTGTTCTGTGCCACTGAGAACAAGTGCTGTGGCATGCATGCAAAATCCCTTCTATTTCAGAACAGAGAAACCTTATCTATACTAGTTATCAGAAATTGCCAGTGACCTATGTTAGGTCCTAAGTTGTCCCTAAATACTGTTTGAGAAAATGTTAATTAGTGTTAAAGAAGCCAAAGCATCTTAGGAAACATGCCAACAACTAAACTCTAGCCATGTTTGCTTCTATACATAGCTTGTAAGTCCAGCATCTTCTAAAGTACAAAGCAATAGCCCCTTCAACAATCTGGGATATAATACACTGCTCTCACCATAAAAATCACTAGTTAAAAAAATCTAAAGTACAAGCTGGAAATTTAACTCTTCTGTGCTTGGGAACTACAAGTACTGCAACAACCTTTCGGTAATGATATGCTTGCATTTAAAGTTTTTATAATTATTCAATTTTAAAGTAATTGCTATATGGCAATATATAGCCATTAATATAAATATTTTGATATTGAAATAATTTAGCCAACATAAAACAGTTAAAAACCTGAAAGTTGCATTTTATACCAGTACTTCTGTGAACTTAATTTCAACATGGATTGAGCTATTTTCTAACTTTTGCTCACACCTGTTTTACACTCAGTGTTATTTACTGAAATCAAAGGACCACAATAATTTTGATATGCTATTAATAAAGCAAAAGATAGCATTTGGAAAACAAACAGTAGCCTACAGAAAATTATGATATCCTGAAGGCATATGTTGTTTGTATTTGACAACTTACTATTGTCAGTAACAGATGAACACACTAGCAGTTGGCTAAGGATCTAGCTTTTTAACCACATATACAGGAGAATAGTAATTCTGGCACCATAAAGTCAAATATAATAGATGATCAAATAATTTCTAGCTGCTAGCAAATTCTGCAAGAATACTGGGAAATTGGACTGCTCTCTCTAGATACTTTATTATGCATTTCAGGTACCATTTATTCCAGAAATATATCCATGTGATATAATACAAAGAAGAGTGAATGTAGATAGAGAAGGATTCTTTATGCTTACATGCAGTTCATCATCAGTCAGTTCAGTAGTCTGTCTCCAAATGTCTGATACAGTTCTCCATGGAGCAAGTTACATGGCAGATAAATAAAACAGCTTTCAAAAATAATTAAAAACTAATAAGTCCCCTTTTGTGAAGAAGAATATTCAACACACTAAGTTTGTGTGAAATACACAGTAAATGGAACCAGGTAATTTTATTTGATGGTATGCTTATCTTTCCTATAAAATGTAACTGTTTAATGATTTACCTACCCATATTCCACCACAGGATGGAAGGCTATGGTGGCCTTGTTTTGGTTTCTGCTAGGGTTTTCAGGGTGATATTTCTGCTGTTGACAAAAGTCTTGACAGTGATTCTACAAAAAAATGGACTTTCATGTCATATTTCCCTGCTGACCCTACAGAGTACTATTTCTATTTCTGTCCAAGGGAGTCAAAGGCAGTTACCTCCACCTCCAGCTAACACACCTCTAGATCACAGAAGCCATTTCCCCTAAGCTATCCAATTACTAACATAGTTAGACTAAAATAACAACCATTGCTTTTAACATGTTTTTGCTAGAAATTTGCTGTATTTAAGGAGAAAGACCATGCATCTCAAAGCATGCTATTTCCTGCAACAGTACTTACTGGTCTAACAAAAATACTCATTTGCATTAATATATGAAATAAAGTGAACTCTTCAAGCTGCTTAAATCTGAAATAGACAATATTTCACAGAACATTTAGCTCACAAGTTTTCCCCTGTCATTATGAGCTCAGTCAAGCTATATCATTTCCTTATTTCTGTATGTTGTACTCCGCATGTGTAACCTCTTCACAATGGAAACCAATGGTTTGTTTCAGCTAACTATCACAAGCTCACACTTAAAGCCTCATTTGAGGACTGCAATTGGCATCACAGGTTGATTTCTGTCAAATACAGACCGTAGGTCATAAATTCTTCTTGTGCCCATTCACTTTGAGAACAAAGCCTTTTTATCCTGCCTTTGTAGGACAACAGGATTCCAAGTGATAGTGTCTTTCCAGCAGTAAGTAAACATACTGAAAGTAAAGTAAACTTGAAAATCTGGAAAAGGAGATATTGCCTGAAGTGACACAAAATATGTAGCAATTTAGGAAAATAACGTAATTTTTCAAATAGGAGCAGTTCAATACAAATGTTCTAGGAGATTGCAACCACATTGCTTTCTAAGGTCCATTCTTGAAACATAGGTTTAACTTTACCTTTTTATTTAGATATATGACAGAATTTCAGCAACAAGTCTTATTTGCAGCAAGTATAAAAGTCACATTGCATACAGAATTTAAAAGTCTGTCCCTTTATGATACTTCATTTTTCTAAGTTAGCAGACATTTTAATGCAAGAAAACTCTAGATTAAAGCTTATCACACAGGTTCACCTCTCCATTGTCCATTCTTCTATCACAATAAAATGCTTTTTAAACACAGCTCAGCTGGATTCCAGAGCCATGAGTCACATTAAAATATACAATAAAGAAAAGGAGAGTCTGCCCCAAAGCCTATGTGTGAAGGAGACAGACTCTTCTAATTAGGAAAAACAATAGAGGTCTCAGAAGAGACCACAGGGGTCAGTAGAGGCAGACCTCGACAACAGGACAACAGCTGATGGATCCAGAGGAGTCCACTGAAGAGCTATGTTGTACATGTCTATGAACCCCACAGAAAGGACCTACTTGGTCCCTTAAGTGGGTGACCAAAATACACTGTGTAGCTAATTATAAGAAGAAAACACTGGAGACTAAAGACAAGCAGTTGGGAAATATGTGGTAGACTTCACAGCCTAGAGGCTGGCAGTGAAGAAAGCAAGCTGTTTATTTTCTCTCACTTGTTGCTATCTAACCTCTAAAAAGCAGGCTTTTAAAAAGAGGGAAAGATGCTTGCATTTTACATATTATTAATGGTAATATACAACACACACAGAAAAGTTTTAAATACTTATACTTCTTTGGTTAGCATTATATCTAAAATTTCTTCACACAGGATTGCTTCATTTGGATGCAAGCATGTATATTATAGCTGCACTTCTTTCTCTTTTATTTTTTAACTGGAAATCAAGTTCAAACTTTTACTTACCCAAATGTGGTAGATGGCAACAAAGTACAAAGAATAAAGACTTCCTTTTCCTATCAGCTACCAGAATACACCTCTACACACGTACACTAGTGTCCTAGGCTACAATGAAGGATGTAACCAATAGTATGTATTCCATTATCATCTTCACAAGCTGTTAAAGCAGGTGGGGCAATGTTCGCTATCTCCTACCATAACTCATGCCTGATAACTCCCTCCAGGAGCTCTCTTTGTTTAATGGGCCATCAAGGACCCACTGCATGACTCATAGAATTACATCAGCCCACTGTGAGATGCTCCGCCTGGGGGGAGGAGCCAAGCATTCCCACCTGGATATAATCTGAGGTTTGGAAGAGCACAAACAGCCCTTACCTACTAGGTTTCCAGAGGACAAGAGCTACCACTGAACCTTCAGGTGAAGACCAGACTCTTTTTTACAGGATTAGCGCTTCAACAGGACCACTTCATCTGGACTGCTACCACCACCCTGACTAACAGGGTGTCAGGTTATATCCTGACTCTGTCAGTGTTCCTGTACTATTGCATTTATTTTAATTTCCCTATTAAATTATAATTCTGACTTGCGATCTCCCACTGGTTTGTTTCCAAGCTAATACAACTAGAAACATGGCAAACCTTGATAATAATGGCCCAAAGAGAAGCAAGGAAGATTTTTCAGCTCTTGCTCTTGTGTTAGAAAAACCCTTCTCCTTTGACTGTAACAGCAAGTGAAATACAGCACTTGAAATTTATCTGGTAGCTACTTGAACCCAAGGTTATGGAGGTCCTACCTCCAGATGACTAAAAGCAAAGCAAGCTGAGATTGCATATGACTGTCAAAAAAAATAACAAATGTAAATCTGACAACCATCCAAGTCCTGAGTGTTAGTTGGGGTTTTTTCATAGTTCTTTTACAGAATGCAGTAGTTTTATCAAGCCTAATAATTTGTATATGCTGAGAACCTACTCTCACATGTTGATTTACTACTGTTGAAAGGAAAGGAGTGCAAAATTTAATTTTTTCAGATACTCGATGTAGTGATAGAATGATTAGAAGGAGTATAAATCTTGAAGTATTACTATTATTGTTTAAGGAATGTTTAGAAATAGTGAATTAAAACTAGTCTTACAAAAATGTCACAACAGCTTTGTGCATCTTATTTTATATCTTGATACCCTGAATGTCTGATGAAGTCTAATGGATGGTGTTTTTTCCTCCCTTCCAAAAACAAGAGTTTCAAGCAGTAGAGGTTTTCTTATAAAACATGGTACCTTATAAGACAGGGACAACCTTAAATTAAGCTCTTCTTTAGGCTTCCACATGGAGGAATATGATGTAACCAAAATTACTTGTATCCAGTACCCAGAAATCTAAGAAACTTTTTGATTCATGTTCCTAATTTCTTATTTAAGTGACAACACTGCAAAATGTAGGTTGGTTAAAACAGTTCCTGAGGGCAATATATTGAAAATAACATCCTGTTCCATATGGGCAACTAGACATGCCACCCAAGCTGAAGTTTTTCAGATCTTAAATTTAGGAACAGAAGATTGACATTGGAAGTCTTGATCATCTAACTCAAGCATCTCTCAATCTCAACCAACTTTGGAAAATCTGTTTTGTCCAAGAGGGTCAAGCATGCGTATATGCTTTATATCCTCACACAAAACAACACAGTATTTTTCCAAACTCGACAGTCCACTATGATCTAAAGTCCCTGGGATTTGGGGATTTTTTTCAGAACTCAGGGATTTTGTTTGGGAGTTTTGTTGTTTTTTTGGCTTTTGGTTTTTTAAATGGCATTCATGACAGCAGACTATGGCACAAACAATAGAGGAAACGAATATAAAAGTACAACAATGGCTAACTATGGAATTTAGGGGAGGAACCCTTCTGAACCACAGAATGGCACTTAGAAATGAGAGAGGCAAAAAAGCCAGGTCCTTGACCAAGTTTATCACCACTAAAGTTTTACTGTAGCCTATTATGTACTAAACCTGTTCAGGCAGGATTAAAAAAAAGAAAATAATCATCGCCCAAAACCAATGTTATTATTTATCACATAAACAAGCAGTCTGGCTTTCAAGCAGTGTGATGTCCAGGACTGAGCACTGGCCAGACCAGATTATAAGATATAAGGCTGAAAGATCTCGCCACAGCTACCGAGTATAAATTCCAGCAGCTGCAAGCAAACTGAGCATATAATCTTCTCTGTAAATGTATCAAGCTTCATTCTATGAGTAATCAAACTCCTTGTCTTCACTGCTTCTATTGCCACGACTTTTTTTAAACAACACGATCTGCAATTTACAAAAACAATGAGAAGAAACAGTGACAATGGCAAGAAATTAATTCATATCATGACTTTCTCTAATATTAAAATGCATGGAAAATAACCTATGGAAAAAAAAAAGAATCATCAATATTCATAGTTTGGAATGGGTAACAATACTTTTGAAAAGAATGAATACAGTTAATCACCTCAAAGGCTCTTTTTTTTTAAGAAAGAGTCCTTCCAATAGATTCTTTATTATTCCTACCCTGTAAGAATTTTTTTTTTATTTTTTATCTTCACAGTTGAAAAGATCTGCAAAAATTTCATTCCATTTTAAGGTGTTTCACTCTTAAATAAAGACTTGGGACTCACTCTAAATTAACCAGCATAAGCATCTGAGAAAGGCTTATGTGAACACAACAATAACTCCATACGTTCACACAACAACCAGGCAAAACCAAACTATATAAGACAGTCTGACAATTTTCTTAATTCATTACTTCTAAGTTAAAGATGAAGATTTACATGTTCCTTGACTTCCAATGTCAGTCTTGGCTCTCCCTGTCTGTAGCCCTCATCAATTAGAGCAATTCTGTACTTGACAAATTTTGTCCCTTAGTCCTCTAACATGGGGTCCTTCCTAAGAAATGGCACAGAGTCACAGGTGGGACCAACCATGCCTCCTGCATGCTCTTAGTATGCTAAGCCTCGCAGGACAGCCTGGGAGAAGACATTCCACTCAATTAAAAAAAAAAAAATAGAAAATAGGAATAGCTACTTGCTTAAAGTAATTAATAACTTTAAGTTTTTAAATTTTACTAAATAAAACTGCTCAGTTTCCCCATGATAAAGCTATGTGGATGGCATACATTTGAAAGCTTTCAGTACATGCACATAGAGGGGCGCCACTAAGCTGTAGCTGCATTATTCCATCACCACTGGCATGCTATAGGCCACAAAACCCTTCCCAAAACCCTCTAGTCCCCTAAGACCTGAAAATAAAGTCCCAATAACATAACTGATTCTCTTCATTACTAAGATAATCTTCTGTCAAAAGAATCCTGGAAGGGTGAATCCTGAAAGCAGACCATGACAGGTCTACTCAGGCAGTGGAGAGGGCCATTGGATGTGGGATCACCAGCTCTCTCCAACAGCATTACACATTTCTTTACAAATTATCTTACTCCTTATTGACTTATAAGACACTAAATACATATTTGACTTTCATATTCACTGCAATTATGTGCTAAACCCATAAAAGCCAACACATACAATTTTAACCAGGAAAAAAATGTTATGACTCCAAATTTTTGCTTTTCAAGCTATAATTCTTAACTGTTTCTGAAATAATTCCTATCATTGTGTGAGCAAAGGACATGAGTATTCAGTCAAGGAAAAGGGAAATGGAGGTGAGAGTAAGATTTGATTCAACAGGTGGATTCACTGGTTTATACCCACATCAGCACAGTCGGTACTACCACCCTGCAGGTAAAATAAGGATAATATTTTAGTTCTGCTCTAAAATAATTATTTTCAGATAAAGCAAACAGGCTAGAAATGTTGCAAGTACAATAAGGTTCAAAAGTATGAGAATCAGAGTTGTGCCTTTTCTCTCATAAACGCCCAGTATCATAACCCAGAACTGATGCAATACCATACCCCAGATCCACAGCAGATCTCTCATCACAGTCCTTTACAGAGCTGGCACACCAATCAGATCTTATAAGGAAATAGATATATAAGAATCTGAACTTTAAAACATTGTGATGCCATTGTAACATTTTACTTAAGAAAGATCTCTTGCACATACTCAAGACCCCCACCCTCCCAAATTACAAGTTTTGTTTATGTTCTTCACTCTTCAAGAGTAGCATTCAGTCATAACCTTTGAAGTTGTTAAACATATAGTCTCACTACATTAAAAATGTCTAATTAGCTTATACGAGGCTTAGTTTTTATAGGAGCCTAATTACAAATCTATGTTGCATGAGATGAGATTCGTTCTTATTTCAAACACGTTAGTAATCTCAGTGGTATTACATAAATGATCTTTAAAGACAACCACTTTTTAGAAGTGACTGTCTTCAGGACTGATGCAAGGAAAGATGTCTAAGCTATCTTCCAGCAGATTTCACAGATGGCTCACAAGGCTGTCACAAAGCACAGAAGGAAGAAAGTTGCTTATTTCTTTATAGAGATGCAAATACGAAGCACAATCTGGATTTAAGTCTAAAAGCTGTTTATTTACCAACAGCTCTTCTAAACCTTACTCCTTCTAACTAATATTTCTTACATCAAAGTGAATTACTAAAACTGAAAAGTAATAGGCTGCTAGGAAATAAGTATTTTTCATGTTGATTTGATGTCAGGTATTGCCATACAAAAATATGGAATATGTGCTCTACAAGTGCAACCTTCTAAGCACTTTTTTATGCAGGCTATAACAGAGATTGGTTGGTTAGTACAAGTGAACACAGGAAAGCAGCACTGAGAAGTCACGGGATATACTGGTTATACCATTTCAGGAAAAAATGCACAGTTTTTCAGAAGGTAATGATGGGTTAATGTTGTAGATCAAATTCTGAGAAACAGAGCCATCATCAGGTTGTGCCCTATCACTGTGCTGTGAAGAGAATCACAACAAAATACAAATGTATATATTTATTTTTTAAAGCCTACCATACTCATCATAATAGACCCTTTCCCTGATTTATAAGGCAGACTAGGGCTTTTTTCAGAATTTGCTTCTTCATTATGGAAAACAGCAAAAGGAAATAAGGTCTAATGGATCATACTGGTGTTTTTTAATAACCTTCACAGGAACCAATCCTTTTTTCAGCCTTCCAATTGCATTGTGAAAAATAACAATCCATGGGAAAAAAAAAAACAAATTTTTTTTTAAAAAATCAGGATATATTTTCTTCCCTTCAGCTTCTTAAGACTCAACTAACCTGGCTGCAAGCATCTGGCACCAAGCAAGTGGCATATATGAGTTGTTTACAGATCTTGTATATCTCAGAAACAGAAAGCCTAGGGCTCTTGTCAAGAAGTTTCAATTTGCTCTAAAACACTGTTCTTCGAAGACATCAGTCCCACAGACTCTCGTCTCTTTGGTCAGCAATGTTCTGTAAACAATTATAGCATCTCAAGTGAGGCTTGCAGAAGGAAATCACTGTGGTTAAGTGTAGGTTCCACACTGAAATCCAGGGACAGTGCCCAAGAGACATTAGAGAGCATTAGCCTACAGTCTGGTCTTGACTCATTGTATTAATCTTACTACACATAATGAGTCTTTTGCTGTTCTCTTCTTGGGGAGACAATCTTATTTTTTCTAAGATCAGTCAGGTATTAATTTTTTTTGTTGTGTCCTATGTTAAGAGTTACTATTAGAGAATAGTATCATAGAAGCTTCATTACACAAAGCCTTTACAACAAAAAACACATCTTACAACTTTTCATTCTCCTAAACAGTTGTTTAATTACACACTCCAGTCTCATAACTTACAAATATATTGAGAAACTCGAGACTGTGGCATTTAATACAGCATAATGATTTAACTTCATGGTTCTGTATAAGGCTGAATGCACTATGGGAGTCATCCACATCTCTGTCTCTCAGAGATTCTTGTGATATATTAAACAAATAGATGGGAAAATATTAGCTTTTTTTTACACTAAACAAGATGTTGTAATAAACTTCACAGGCAATTCCAACACCCCACTGTACTGTCTAGAGTTCTCAAACCATACACAGAGAAAATTACTGCTGGGTGGTTCTTTTCCACACAGACTCATTACCTACCCTTTTACTTTGTGATACAGCAATGCATTACTGCCTCTCTGGCTCACATAATTATAGGTAAATGTATTCCATAAGTGATGTCTTCTTCCCTGCCCAGATCTTTCCTCCCACGCTGTCTATGACAACTCCTTTTTTTTCCATCCTCTGTTTCATCAATTGCACTATGTTCATCAATCCAATACATAATTTGTGGGTGAAATATATATTAGTTTGATATATTCAGGTAAGTTCAGGGAAGCTCAACAAATCAACAATATTTAAAACCAACCCCAAACAACAAAGAAAACCTAGTACTATGAGTCTTTTGAGATTCAACCATCAGTAAACTGGAGAGCCTGGCATTTCTTTAATTATTATTACACCTGAAGAATTTATTTTTAGTTTTTGTGCATTGCAGTCTACTTGCTGTTAGCTATGACAATCCTCATGAAAAAATTATCTTATTTCCTCTAGCAGTGTATCACTAGACAGCTGCTTTAGTTATTCCCATGGTGGCACATGAAGAAAAACATATTTACTTTCCTTCACATATAGAGTCAGTAGCAACATAAGATATCAGCTTCAGTATGTAGTGCGCTACTATATCTAATGACTCATGTCTTTCATGTATTTTCCAGTAGCTTGTAAATTTTTTAAAATCTGTCTTTAAATAGGTATCTAGATTAAATTCAGAAGATTTTTTAACTATCACTCAGGGCTTACTGCTAAGCTGGGCAGCAGACAGCAAGGTAAGCCACTGATATTCTATCATCACCTTTCATCATCTTGATGTTTACCAGCATGATACAAACATATGTATACATGTATCCACATGAATATGTAAAATGATATGGAATTGTCTGTATAACCACAAAACAAGGATTATTCACATTTTGACATCAATTTTGAAAAGCATTCAGATGTCTGTCTAATATAAGCCTATATTATGTTGTTTTATTCAGTGCAAGCCAAAATTCTTCAACATATATGTTACTTTAAAAGTGACAGAGATCACTAAGTATGGTTTAACATGCTGGACAGCTAGAAGACCTTAAGCATTTCTATTATTATCTAGCCTCCAGTTATATATTTTCTCAATCTTCAATTTTCCAATGGAAAGTCAGTCTCCCTCTACCAATAAATACTTATAATGGAAGTAAATACTGATAGATAATACTTTTCTATATCCATTTCATGGCAGCCACATATAAATACTTCAGAAACAATGTTGTGATTCGCTATTCTAATTACAAGAGACTGTCACTTTTCCTCCTCAGATCTGTAGGGGTAAAGATGTCCTGTGCAAATAATGTGTGTTTCAAAGATAAAACAGGTCCAGAAGAAAAATTCTATCTAGAGGGCAGGCAAACTGAAATAGCCAAGCAAACGTTCTAATACTGCCACTGAAGCTCTATGCTAAAACTGAAAACAAGAGAAAAAAAATCAGAAACATAGGGAATAATATTAGCCCTAACTGACTCTTACCATGGAACCTATTTCCTTCATTAGAACTTCTAGAAGCTTTAAAAGAAGATTTTGAGGTAACACCAAAATATAGTATTGTGACATGGCTTGAGGAAGGAGACCAGTCTGCCTTGAAAACACAGCATCTACTCCCTGCCTGAAAACATATGCTCTTCATCTCAGTTTGGCTATTACAGGCTAAAGGGAAGAAATGAAGGAGCTCTACCATTTTACCAGATTCAAAATGCATCACTCCTCCTATCATTGTGCAGACTCCTCAACCTTTTTGATTAATGTGTCTCCCTTACCCATCCTTCTGTCCTTTTGTTTTGTTTTTTGTTAGTTTGTTTCATTTGGGCTCTTTTTGTTTAAAAGAAGTAGAGCTTACTTATCTTTGTTTCTTCCACGTGACTGACTACTAGCAGTTCAGGACCACAGGCACCACACTCACAACTGACCAGAACTAAGCATCCCATTGTCCATAAAAGCTTGTCAGGTGTCATAGCAGTTTAAAAATGGTGTGTCACTCCTCACCTTCTAGACTAAAGTTACTTGTGTGAGTTAGAAGGAATAACAGGAACTCCATATTCTCTCTGATGTACTTACCTCTTACATTACTTTTTTTCCTCCAGGTATGAGTATGTAACCCAAAACAACAGGTGTACCACATCTCAACCAACTTTTTCAATTGTGTGGCCAGAATCTTCAACACCACTTGGAATATATGAAGTTTCCCTTATTAAACTAACTGCAGCTACAATTAGGTATGTGGGGGTTTTCCAAAGCAAAAAATAGTATGTTGAAACACAGAGTTCTTAGGAAACTCTAAACAAGGACAATGCAAAACTTAACAACCGGGTGAATTTCATTGAATTTGTAACTTTTTTCCTTTTGCAACACCAACTAATAAAATCCCTTTCTTAAAAATAAACATGCAATTATATTCCTAAAAATTCCATTTATTCCACAGGTTTATTTCAACTAAAGCCAATTAAGCCTGACTGAGCATTTCAGATTCAAAATGACTGAACTGCTTCTCATTCTTTCCTATTTTTAATAAAAAACTCTCTGTGATTTTGGATGATAAGCAGCCAACACATCTGTAGGCTATCCCTATTTGACAAGCTTTAATCTGTCTGTGCTTGGGGTCAAGCACAACAAATTTCCAGGCAGATAACACTTGTCACGTCTTAAGGCCATTCAGACAGTAATCATGTCTGCTGCTCGCAGAAGCAACATCTGCCACTGCAACAAACAAGAGCTCTTAATTCACACAATCTCTTGCTGAGCTCCCAGCTCATTAGGATCTCCCAACTGCTGCCTCTTACACAGGAAACACACACCTGTCATTGAACAAGCAAAGTGCCTCACTCTCTGCTGCAGCCTTGAACAGAGCATCTTCTGCTGAGCCTGAGCTTCAGAGGATCAAACGCCTCTTCACTCACAGAAGCAAGATCTTGTCAGACTGTGTATCAACAATACCTGGTGAGAAGATCTTCAGCTGCGAAGCTTTCACACACACCCTGCTAAAACCCCAGGTGCAGTGGTGCCTGCTTCAGGCAGGATCCCGGAGCCCACACCAAGGTGGGCATGGGGCTCAGGCAAAGCCCTTTGTACTCCACAGCTCCCCCTCCTTTGGGCAGCTTGCCTAGGAAGACATTTTGAAGCCAAGGCATCAGCTTAACATTTACCATAAACTAATGTTTCCTCAAGGCCCCCAGACCTATCTAACTGCATAAGGTTATACACTTGGCAGGATCATACAGGAACATTTAAGTCCCTGTTCCTACTTATTCAGAAGCTCCTGTCCCCATCTTGCCTTAAGGTTAGAAACTCCTCTAGTATGGAAAAGGACCTAGAAAAACCTGGCAGTTAAAAATAACAAAGAAGTTCACCTTTAGAATGCTTGATATGAAATTACTTCTATCTTAAAACAAATAATGTGCTAGGAAGAGGTGAGATTTCACTCAGGAAAAACTTCAAAGGCAGTAGCTTTCATAGGATTAACATCTAAAAGACTATATTCAGTCTAATTTTCCTTTTAAATAATCCTATTCAAATGTCATCTTAGAATTACAAGATAAGAAAATGGTCTTTGAAGGAAAAAAAGAAGAATTCATGTCTTTCTACATTTTGACAAAATTATTTGAAAAAATACTTGAAATAAAATTCATCAATTTTACATGGCTCAAAAAGATTAACATGCCAAATATATTCAGGGATTTGAGTTGGTTAATCTTTAAAACATGAGACAAGTACTACTGAGATCTTGGGATAAAATCTTCAGTAGATATTACCAGATGCCAGAAGGTAAACTGAGAGCCTAACAATGGGGGGGAAAATACCTGAGATAATCTTTCCAGAGGGAAATTCCATGTCTCATTTTCTGGAACTGTTTTCTTTAACACACCAAATAATCTGCTTTGCTGGTAGGCACTAGATCCCTTCTGGCATCCTTCATTCTTACACAGAGAGAAAGGGTTACTGCACAGCACAGAGTTTCATTCCAGAGATCTGCTTTCCATTTCCTTCTGCACAAACTTCCCATGTGATCTGCAGCAAAACCCTTTTTATCTCTTTCCAGTAAGACAACACCTGTGAACAATAACTTAGGATAAGTATATAACCAATAGGATCGTCAAAGTATTGCTGTATGAACAAAATTTTTTTCATTTATGTTAATAGAAAATATTTCTTTGCAGATTTACATACATTGTGAAATGAGCCCAGATTTCTGTAAATTTGACGTTTGCTCAACGAATGGGAAGGACTTTATTTATCCATTTCTGGAACAACAGCTGGATGAATTTGCAGGAATTTTCTCTACAGGAGTAAATCTAAGCAAGAAAAAAAAAGAGAAATCTACAATTTAAAGTCTAAAACTCTGTTGAACAAATGCTATGACTTTAGTCGTGAGACACTTGCTTACATTTAACTACCAAGTTTTGTTTTTCTCTTTTTTTTTCAGGGCATTAAGTATAAATGCTAAAAAACATCTTTATCCAAATAATAGTATCATAGCTCAAGAAAGAGCCTTATTTCCATATTCTGCTTTTACTATCCTGCTTATCATTCTTTTAATACACATCAGAAGTTTGGCTTTGAAACAACAAAAACAGTATTTCATAAAGCACTGCTCAACCACAAAACTCCACTGGGCTGAAGGAACCATAAAAGCATCAGAAATTAATGAGCGTGGTAGACCACAATCCAAGCTCCCAGAGGCAAGATAAATAACTGAGTATTGAAATGAGTTTCTTGTGGCATGTCATAGGGTACTCAGTATAGATGTAAACACAAAAATTTCACTTTTTTGGGGTGCTGCATGTGTGCACAGATGTGCATAGGTATAGATGCATGATCTCCACTTGCAGCATTTAACACATTTCATTTCATCCTAGGGAGCTTGTTTTAATGGAAGAAGATAAAGGCACTCTAATGTATAAAAGATTAAAGACCCTCAGCCAACATTTGGCAACATTAGAGTTTCCAATTACAGACTCATGAGAAACTGGTTGTTTTTTAACATCCTTCTTATTGAATTTTTACAATAAAAGAGAGAAATAAATTCTTTGAAAATCACCATGATGAAAGAGCCTAAATACAATTATTTCCCTCTAAAATTACTCATTATATAGGAGGATGAGCACCAGCAAATGTAAAAGCAGAAAATACCTGGTGTCCTTCTGTAGAAAAGACACTTACTTACAGTCACTTGTTCTTTCCCACAAAGATTCATAATTTTTATTTTTCTTCTTTTAAAAAACCAAGAGTACTATACAGTTATAATGAAGATTTGGTTGATAAATCTGGAAATAAATATATTTTTTTAAAGTTTTCTCTCTTTGTTGGAAAAGGGGCAGGAAAACCTTTGAGAATGAGTTGTTATTAATAACAATGTCATATTATTGCTGACTTTAGAAGTTATATTCTTTTAGCTGGATCTTATTATAAACTTCCAGCTGTTCAATAGAGTTAGCAGAGAAAAGCACTAGTTTGAGAAGCAGTGGGAAGCCAATGCCAGCAGCAGCAGCAGTTGCCACATGCTGTGAGGAGGGTGAGGCTTGCAAGGTCCCTGGAGGAGTTTGGGGGCCAGTTTGAACAGGGCTTTGAGCAACCTGGTCTAGTGGAAAGTGCCCCTGCCCATGGCAGGAAGACTAGATGGTCTTTAAAGGTCTCTTCCAACCCAAACCATTCTCTGATTCAACGACAAAGAAAATCAAGAGAAAAAATGGTTCTCGTCAATAAACCAGTAACCTACTATTAAAAGACCATCGGATATTCTTTAGCAGCACAAGATAGGAATTTGTTCAAAAAGTTAATTAGCCAACACTATATTTAGTTTTTTAATAAATTTTTATATCCTTTTAATAGGACCAATAGGTAAATTCAGTATGCTGAAACTCACATTTGGTATTTAGTTATTAGCTTCGAGTAACTACTCAGCAGTAGCAACAGGCCTTAAATGCTATTGATAATGGTAATGGGAAACTGCAGAACTAGTCTGGTAAGAATCAGGTTTAGCATTGTAAAGCAAGTATAGAATTCTGTACTACACTGCAATAACATCACAGTTCCTCATGGACACCTAAGGAGAATGTTGTGAATTGTAAATGCTACAGTCTAACAAGGCACATTTAGAAAACACTTGCTACTTTATAATTGTATTTAAGAAGATAAACCATATATAGAACATAAAGTTTTCTTGATACCTCTCACCCCTAATTGTCCAAATCAGTCCACCCAAAGCTATCCCTACTGTTCTGTTATTTTAATTTCCTGGTTTTCTGAAAGAATTCATAAAATCATAATGAATTAAGGTATGAATCCCCTCCTATGAAATCTTCCAGTGAATTCAATAAGATACACCACACTCAACTCCTTTGCAACTGAGTTCTGTTCAGTTTATTATCTAACTTCACTGAAGAATTTCTAGAAACAAGGAAATATCTGGCTAACTATGAGCATCTGTGGCCTTACATAAACACAAAATGAGCATGATGGCTTTTTCTAATCTTACAGTGTGGGAGATCAAAGTGTATCAAAAAGCCTCTAATACTTTGAGGACACTGGAGATTAAAGGTAGAAATTAAGCCTGGGTATAATCTTAATAATACCAACTAAATCATTTCCAGATTTTAAAATGGATTTGGAGAGAAGATTGCTTTGTGTGCTTGTTTTACAAATAACCATATTACTGTCATGTCCGTGAATCCCAATTATGTAGCTAATTAATTGTAATTAATTCATTCATTGTAATTACCTGTAATTGTAAAAGCAACTCAATCCCGTGAAGTTTCTCCCTCATTAGCTCCCATATAACATGGTTCTGTAAGATTCTTTTCCCTTGGAAGTCTGATGATCAGATTACCATAACACCATTACGGAATCAGGTTGAGGACAGCTACTGACTTTGTCTAAAAGGAACACCATAACATCCTCAAAATCCACTTTTTTTCCTCTTGAAAACTACAGTGTGTAATCTGCATTTATGACTATATGTATGTGGAAGTACAGTGGAACTGTCAGTCCAAATAATTATATTACAAAGTTACTGTACATATCTTCCATCTAGCATGGGGAAAAACAATAGAAAAGAACTTCACATACTGAAGTAGAAACTTATATTAAAATAATGAAGATCTAAGTGCATAAAGCATTTACCTTTCCACGCTCAAAGAGAAAAGTTTGTCAATGTAGAATGACTCATATGGAATCTGCACTCCTTATGTGAAATATATTTTCAAGATTTTCTTTCTTTTAAACAAAACTGGCAGGAGTTGTAGTGCTCATTAAACTGAAAAATGGGTATTGTTGTCCAGGACAATAGGCACAGAAAAATACGAGAAGCTAAAGCATAGCTCTGTTAATAGAAAACAAACCAGGCACTCCCTACAATCTTCTTCTCTAAAGCAGAAAAACATCCTAGAAAAGGATCTTTATTTCACATTTTCTCTGCTTTAGCACTGCTCCCACAAACTCTTCAGACAGCAGTTCCAGTGGCTGCAACATCTACCTCCACATAAACCAGCACTTTATCACCTCTTGGAGGAGAAGGAACAATGAAATCCGCAACCCATCGAGCATCTTGTCTGGCAGCTAGGTTGCAGAGACAGCAAACAAGTAAAATAATTAGTATTTAGGCAAACAAAATATGATTGTTTACAAAATCATAATCTTTTATTTCAATCAGAAGCTTTTGAAATTAGGATGACTTTTAAAAAGCCTCTCACTTCTGAAATCAGTTATGCACAGAAAAATTCTTAAGTAAAAGCTACCTGTCCTTTCATACACCACATTTAGGTGCCTCCAAGACCACAACTAGGCAGGAGAACAGATGTACTCCTACAGCTGGGCTCTCCTCTGGAACAAACTCTCTCCAGCCACCACAGAGGCAGTGATGATTTTTTTTATCATCTTGGTTGCTCCAGTATTCATTGTGCACAGCATGTCTTCACACGTAGGTTGCAAAGGTCATAGGGATGGAAGGAAGCTGCTGTAAGATCAAGTCCAGCTTCTTATTATCCCAAGCACCACCTCAAAAGTTTGAGCTTTTCACAAAATCACAGAATATTCTGAGTTGGAAGAGATGCACAAGGATCATTGAGTCTAACTTCTGGCCCTGACCATCCCCAAGAGTCACACTTTGTGCCCAAGACTATTGTACAAACACATCTTGAACTATGTCTTTTGTTCCTTCCCTCGTTAAAAAAAATGTTTCAGAACTGCACTCTCCTACTTTTTCTTCTTCCTAAGTTTTCAATAAATCTTTTCTTGTGCCAAAACTGGCTTGTCTAAACCCTGCTCCTCTGGAGTTATTTGATAAATTTTTAAAGATATCTTCTACCCAAGTGCTGAATAGCAAACCCAGTAAGAAGGTCCTGACTCCCTGACACACAGAGACCTGTACTTGAGAGAGCTGTACTTGACACAGGTACCCCCAAAAAAACTCTGCCTGTGGCTCAGAGCTGACCCAACACAGTACAGCTGGTGGGGACAACTGGGAGAGGGCAGAGCTGCCCAACTCTGAGTGACTCCACACAGGAACCCTTAGGCAGAGGTTCCCGCAGAGCGCTCTGACTGACAGCAAGAACAGCTTCTTGAGTCTCCTTTAATGAAACACCTCCTTTTACTACCCTGGGAGTTTTCTCTTGCCTCACTTTTATCTGGCTGTATTTGTGTTTCTAAATATTAGTGAACAGAATTGGGAAGATGAGACTGATGTGCTGGACTAATGTGCAGTCCGCCGTGCTCTGGCACCAAATGTAACTGCACAGAAAGCAGCAGGTAACTCACTGGCTTTGTTGTTTCTGTAATTCTCCTCCTAATCACCTTCACTGCTTAAATACCTTCCAGTTACTTCTCCCATTCCAGCCTTCAGTTTCAATAGCGGAGGGTTTTGTTCCCCCAGGGGAAGTTTAGATTGGATATTAAGAAAATTTTCTTCACCAAAAGGGTTGCCAAGCATTGGAAGAGGCTGCCCAGGGAAGTAGTTGAGTCACCATCCCTAAAGGCATTTTAGAGATGTGCGGATGTGGCAGTTAGGGACATGGTTTAGTGGTGGATTTGGCAGTGTTACATGTACAGTTGGAATCAATGATCTTAAAGGTCTTTTCCAATGTGCGTGATTCTGACTCTATGATTTAGCCCACTATGATTAACAGTTTCTAAAGCTGGTAAAAAAGTCTAGGTTCTGTTGTCTCAAGATAGGAGTTCTTGGGGTTTTTTACATCATGCCCTCCCTAGTTTTCATGGACCTCTAGGTTATTTGAGAAATCCTGTCTCCAAGACACCTTTGTATGTCTTAACTCCTTGTTGTCAGGTAGCCAGAAATGAGAACCTGAAATAGAAATTAAGATGTAAATATCAGAATCTGAAACTAAGTACTATGGCTCTTTTAAATTCAGCTCTATTGTTCATTTTTAATCTTCATAAGGCTCCATTGACCCAGTTTAGCAATGACTTTTTTCTGTAATTTTGCCTCCTGCTCAATGAAGTGGGTACAACCCTCTATTCATTTACAGAATTAATAGAGTTTTATATTAAGGACATCTCCTGAATATAGTTTTGGAAATTCCATTATATTTATGCACTTTATCTGTGTTGCATCATTGCTTTTCCTGAATTTTAGGGATTTGTCTTGTAAAAGTAATAACTTGAGCGTATATCTCTTCATCAAGAAGTATATACACAGTAACAAATGGACTCTCTAGTTCTTTATTTTTAGGTGTTCACAAAGACATTTCCACTAATTGTTCTTTTCTATCATTAATACAGTAATATAACTGAATTCCTAAGGGGAAAGTGAAATGCTGAATCAGAAGCTTGTAAGTTTTCATTAAAAGAGAGCTTTCTTAATAACAGGTACAACGTGCACAGACAGCTACCTTGGATCATAGCCTTAAATAGGGGCACTCATGAAAAGAAAGTGGCTTCAATCTTAGCAGACTTTGTGCCGACTGTTCATTTTACCTAAATATAGCATGCAATTTCTTTCCTTTCATCGTATGAAACAGTAAATAGTCTGAGATTTCTCCTCACGATTTCCCTTGACCAAAGGTCATACGTCAGCACATTACACTTGGTTTGAGATATGTGTCTTCCTACATGGCCTGTTTAAGAGGGACTTGTCAATACTATTATTTTGACCTTTTTACTCAAATTTAATTTCTTTCTATCTTATGCTGTCTGGGTAGTACTGGTATGCAGGATCTGAGCAACTCACGGCACTGAGACATACAACTTATCAGAACACTCCTGCCTCTTCAGTCCACCTCTCCCCATCAGCTGGAATCAGTTTCACTGATGCATTGCTAACAGCATCGCAGTCGTGTACGCATGCTGACCTTTGCTGACAGTTCAAGTGAGCTTGAATCTGTGACATTATATATAAGTTCACGTCTCCAACTCAACCTGCAGAAAAATGACTTTCTGCATCTACTAACTTGGTTTTCCACTTCAACAGAGTACCTTCAATACGTCTGCTGTCTTCCTTTGTCATCACAGCATCTTCCAGCAGGGTTATCTGAAGCTCACCCTCTGCAGGATCCCTGCCTCCATGTCTCCCATCTCTCAGGGGCACTTAGTTCCTCGCGTCAGAGACTCATTTATCTACTTCAAGTGACACAGAAGAGAAACTTTGACCTGTTTAATTCTCCAGGACCCAGATTAAAAATACACACAAGCTGGTGACTCAAATAAGCACTCAGATGACATTTTTCCACAGACCATGCTTCCTTCACTCTTATTTCAACAAAGGAGTTTTGGCTTTATTACCCCTCTCTTTTTGTTAAGCTGTACCTATGAAGGTGCTTTTCTGCTCCCCTGCAGCTTTTAAAGAATGAAATCTTGTTGCATGTCTCCTACTACCTGCCCACAGACACCTGATGCCACGTCTTTTGAAATCTTTGCAATGCTGAACTCCAAACATGTCTTATACAGTCTCAGCTAAATGTTGAGATTGGATCACATGTTTGTTCTAACCACAAAAATATCAGAAAACATTTTCCATGCATTCTGCGTTCATATGTAGCATGTTTGGTTACTAATTCACCACAAAGAATATTTAATTGAGATAAAATTTACAGTTGTTTTTCAGAGCCTTCCTGTATTACGTGGACAAACCATCTTCTTTCAGAGTTTTATTTCTAGTACCACAGAAATAGGAATAAATCACTGAGACAGTGTAACACAGGTTTCTACATGGTATCTTCAATGGCTGCATAGATGGAAATCAAGAGTGATTTAATTTCAAGAACTATATTCGTTACAAAGAGATTATGCTTACCCAGAATCACCAAAGGCAAGGCTTATTTTCTTAGAAAACTATCACAAAATAACTGACTTAGAAGTTATAATACTCACTTTTCTCTGCAGTACATTTTAATCCCAAGGATTTGTATATTTGCCAAAAAAAGGGCATGAAAGAAGCTAAAATCTCTTGTATGTAAATACAGAGCAACCTTTCAAGCTTTTTATAAGGCTTTTTTTTTTTTCCCCTTTTTTTCTTTTTTCAACAGTCACACAAAGGTTGGAAGGGAGGGTCTGAAGGATTAGTAAATCCTTACTCAAAGCTGGGACAACTATGATGTCAGATCCAACTTCAACATAAACTAATTTGCTCAAAGCCTTTTTGAGTCAAGTTTTGAATACCTCTAAGCATGGAGATTCCAGACCTCCATTCAAGTAAGTAAAAGCAAAACCACTTCTACTTTTGCTGTTAAAACATACACAGATGTCAGAAAATATTTTCTGATTGAGTTTTAGCAATACAGAAAAATATATGTATCTCTACAAATTATGTTTCTAAAAAAAGAGAATTTGCTTTCCTGATACCATATTTAGGAAGTGGAAAATATTCCTCACATTTGCATGCATCACTCTTCAGTGAAAAAATTAACTAGTGCAAAGTGAAATTCAGTGTGTGCGGATTAATTGTAGACCTTGTATAAATACAGGAGATGAGCTATGTATTCATGCAATCTTAAATTTTGAAATTGTCTTTTTCATAGTATTGAGAAAAAAACCCAAAAATTCATCTATATTCTTATTTTTGTATTAAAGAATATTGTTATGCATGTTACATAGGATATTTAATATTGGTAAATGAAGCTAACTTACAAATATATCCACTCACATGTTCACATGTATATATTAATGTATTCACTTTTCATTAGGATAGCCTTGCAAATACAGAATTTACTGGAATCTTGCATTTAGTACCAAAAGGAAAGGTATTATTTAAAGGGACCTGAGCTCCATACAAAATGGCAGCTATATTAAAATGTAACTTGCAAATTCAGCTACTTTTGCACTTTGAGTCATAGAAATTGACAAATGATCACTTCTGGGTTGTCAAGACTGATGAATCAATCATTTGGAGCAGCATGTAATGTTTTTTGCCTCAATTTTCAGTTGTCTATAAAAAATGAAATATCATAAAAGAATATGGGAGGCATAAAGAGCACATTGCAACTAACACGTTCAATTCTGCCCAAGTGGCATAAAACCAAAAATACATTACTATCTGACAGGTCTTTCCTGATTTAGATGAAACGAGTTGTGAGTTTCTCTCACTAACACATTAATAACCATTTTGAAATCACCACTATCCTCCTGCTCTCTTGAGCCTGCATTCTAGACAGCAATCTTGACTCATCACCACAAGCACACTCATCTGACTCATTTATTTTTCCAGTGTTAGCCAGAAATGCAAGCTAATTGCAATGAAAAAATTCAAGGAAGAATTCCAGGCATGACAGAAATTCATGACATTAAACAGTTGCTAAAAAACAAATGAAATTATATTTTAAATTTTCAACTTTTTGACAAGATTGATACATTCTACACACTGGATTTTGACCCATTTTACCTTTCTATAAACACTGAAAAGACAGAGCAGAGCTGGTTTCCTGATGGCCTAGAAAAGGAAGCTTCCACAAACTGCCAATTTTCTATCAAAACTGAATATATCACAATTGGAAAGCTATTCTAAGAAGGAATCCATAAAGTTTAGGAGAAATGTGAAAGTTGTACTTATGATGACCTTGATACCAGTTTTACCCATACTCTAACAAAAAATCAGGTTTGAAAAATGGAGAGAACCTTGATCTGTAGTCAAACAGACTTTGGGCTCTGTTTCGATATCAGTGAGGCAGAGAAAACATTTTGATTAAGAGCTAAGGATAAAACCTATGAATAAAACAGAGATTCTTTGAATGAATTTCTTTTAAAGAAAAAGGCAATGGACTCACCTAATTGCAAAATGTTGGCAAAATAACCATTACACAGAGGAGAAAAAAAAAAAAAAATATTTTTAATCTGGACTGTGAGGCTCAAGTAGCCTCAAACAGCTTTTCAAAGTGTTCATGTAGCTCAAGTAAATATTGACAAATATGTTTATTTACAAAGCTGCTCATCTGAAAAATGTGAAGTGTTAATTTCAAGTCCTCAAAATAGATATTAAAAACATCAGTTGACACAGCTGACAATTACAACTATGTTTGTATCTATGAATCAGTAAATCTCAAAACTCAAAACAAATCTCTTGGGCAGTCCCAATCTCTTCCTTTTTTCTTAATTTTTATTTTCTGCTGCACCTTGAGACTACAAATTAAAAGCTTAAATACAAAATAACAGCTGTTTTCATTCAATTTTCAGCTTTAGTGGGATCAAGAGAAAACAAAAGGCTTGTGAGGCAGCTTGCTATATATAGATCTCCAATTGAGGTTGGCTAACTCAGAATATTCTGTTGCTTTGGATTAATACAGAAGGTTTCAAAATTTCTTTGACATTAAATTATTTCCAGGTTTCAACTCTACAGTACCATCTACAGTATCAAGTTTCAATACTTCTATTCTGTAACTGTTTCTATATAGAGCCTGCAGGGTGTAAAGCACTGAGGTGAGTTAATCCATTCTACCACCTCTACTTTCACTGTACTCTTCTTACTGCATCCTAGTAAAGTCTTTCTTTTCCGTGCATTTTATGCACTTATGTGCACATTCATCTGAGAATCTATGTCGTCAGTTTTAAGGATATGTGATTTAGTTCATGTCTATGTTATCTACATAAATATGGGTAATTCACAAAAGATTCCCATCAGTAATTTTAGATTCCCACTTGCATTCACAGCATCAAACATCCTTCTACTGAAAGCAGAGATTTCCATTTCTCTAAAAGACTGAAGACAGCCCAGTGATATTCAGTAAAGAGCAAAATTTCTTTATCATCTGTACCCTTGAAATACAGCACAGACAAGTGAAAGGCAGTGAAAGAACACCTGCATCACAAAATTTTTTTGTCCATCTGCAGATAGTCATTCATTTTCATAATCAAATTTTTCAAGCTAGCACTCTCAAATGATTTCACCAGTCTTGAAAGTTTAACGAAGCTTTTGTAACCAGCACATTCAATCAGTTTAAAGTGACAAAAGAGAAGCAACATTTTAAAAGGTGAACATTATCCCAAGACACATGGAGATTTTTCTTTTCATTTATTCTTGCTTGCAATATTCCATCTTGCCAGTATCTCATTGTAATGTGGTTTATCTTGGCCCATCCTTTTAACGTAGTTGTTCAGGACAAACATGAAGAGAGATTTCAAAAGCAGTTACAAAGTTGGCAAATAAAAACATCCATACAGTGTCTTCAGAAGTAGTGCAACAGAATGCCTGGAAATCACTCTTCCTTTATTTAACCTTGACAAATTTCTCAAAGCCAGAAAGCCTTCAGGACCACACCAGAATAAAACAAAGAAAGTCTAACTGTGGTAAATACTGGGATTCTTTGGGGGTAAGATTTTAAAACAGCCCAGTAAAGAGTGCGACATGAATGCCTTGTCAGACAAGTGCCTCAAGATGAAATTATTTAGATTTGCTCTTGAAATAAAGAACAAAGGGGCTAAATATTTCATTAAAAAATCGAAAACCAACAAGAAAACAAGAAACAAAAACACACCCCTTGACACAGAACCACTGAAAACAGATGAGAGACTCAATGAAGGATATTAAAGAATAGAATCTGTATTTATGTTTAATTTGAATGCTTATCAGTTTCCATGCAGCTGGATATGAGGCTGTAAGAACAACTGAAGCTGAATCACACCAAGGATTTCAGAACTGAAGTGGCATTTCTGTTTCTCTTGTAATGCTCTCTTTCCTCTAAACCCTAACCCTTCACACTGGAAAAGCAACAGACATGATAAATTTACAAAACTATGGAAAAAATGTGGTGTCTTACTCTTATCCTAGTCAAGTACTTGGTTTTCAGAAACATTTTTACATAAAACACAATAGACCTCAAGATACAAAGACAATGAAAAGGTAGGAAGTCAGGATATGCAGGCACCAGTCATTAGCCAAGGTATTTTTCTTTCTTTTGTTCGTGACGTTTTCAGGGAACCTTGACAGCAGCACACATCAGGTTATCCACAATTCAAAGGTAAAACAAGATTACAGGAGATATGAAAAAACCTACTGCTATAGCTCCCCTGTACAGTAAAACGGAGAGAGAGAGAGGTTGTTCCGAAGGCCAAACCAAACCAGGAAGCCTATTCAGAAATTTAAATTTGAGTGTGAAAAACAAAGTTAGAATTTTCATCCCTTGGAGTTTCTATGACAACTCATTTGTCACCTCAGCTCCCTGCTACTAGCACAATAACTGGCAGCACTTTTAACCTCATCTGGGTCATGGGTAACAGGCATAAACTCAGCAGTTTTGTTCTTCTGGTCTTGCCAGGAACCAGGGAGGACAGACCCAGCTATGTGGTGACAGCTGTTCCATGTTCTCTTCTATCAGGGCTAAAGACCTGCATCATTAACTGCGCTGGAAATCACACAGCTCAGTCAGCGGGAAAAAAATACACCAATAATTCATCCCGATACACAAGAATGGTCAAAACCCACAGAATATAGAGTCTTTAAAATCTGACTTAACATGAAGACAAAGAACAATCACGTTGCAACTGTTTATGGAAAGACATTTAGAACTTCCACAGTGAGTAAAAACATTAAAGCAGCTTAGTTGTGGATAAACACCAGTTCAACATTTACATTCACTATGGCAACCTACTGCCTCCCTCTTGGACATATGCTGCTTCTGTATCTACATGGCTTGTGCTATGGTTCCAGAGACGTGTCTTGAGGAGACTGAAAAGACTTCTGTGAAATCACTGCCATATCTCATGAGTTGTAGGGCAAAGCCTGGTGACTTAGCAATGTTATCAGCTATAGAATAACTGACCTTCACTAGCTCTCTGCTTATCTTCTGTGTGCTTGAACAGCAGCTGCCGACATCTACTATCACACTACTGCCAGTATACTGTACTATGATGATGAGGGAATTCATACTCTGATCATTACTATGGTTACTAAATGCTACAACAGAAAGATTTTAATAGAATTTACTTTTGTGTTCATATTGTTAAATTCTCTGTAGTGGTGCAGAGAATCCTTAGTGACAATTACTAGAAGTCATTTTTAAAAGTCTTTTGGGTTTCCTTGATTTATTTTTGCTTGGCCCTAATCTCTATTAATTCATAGAAAGTAGACCTATAACATGGAATTGAAACAAGTTTTCCAGCTGTACTAAACCCGAGAGTTCAACTATCATTTATTCCTTGCCTTGTATCCTAAGCATTATTCCTAAGCCAAGAATAAGTAATTACATGGCTATGGTTCCAGAGACACATCTTGAGAAGACTTCTCTGAAATCACTGCCACACATAGTACCAAACACAGTGACCTCCAATTACTCATGCCTTGCTTAGTACCCCACCACCAGAAATTTTCAGCATAGACTACTCTAACTTAATTTAGACAGTCTAAACTAAAACTCTTCTTGAGAATCCTTTGTTCTGTCTACTACAATTAACATTGAGACTTCAAGGGAAGGGGAACAGTTTTGTTAAAATGTTCTGTTGAAAGAATTAAAACAAAAACAAGAATATTTTAACTTGAAAATAGTTGGATTTAGCTTTTTCAGTTTATACAACAGTTAAAAATTAAACGTTGAAAATGAAATGTTTTTTATTCTAACCAACCAGTTGGTTAAAAAAAAATTATGTCTGACATTCCATCTAAGCAAGATGAGAAAAACCTTCAAAACCTGCAAATTATTGAAGCAGGAAAACTCTTTCAACCTCAGGAACATCTAATGAGAGTTCTGCAAAAATGAATAGCATCACATCTTGATTAACATATTCTTTTGAAAGAACAGAGAACCTCTCAACAAAAGGCCTTCACAGCCTTTTTTAATTAGGTTTGCCAAAGGCAACAGGCCACTGCAGGAAGAGCTCTGAGTGTTCCTTCCTTTATTATAAGCGTGCTCTAGAATAGTATTTAGAGTTTGCAAGAACACGATGATACCATGGAAAAAGAGCAAAATGGCTCACCTGACTATGAACTACTTCCTATCTTGTCAGCATTTGCAGAAAAATATAATTCAAGTTTTACCTGGTGGAGGAAAGACTTCTGTCTAAAAGGAAGGTAATACATAAAAGTCTATTTCCAAAGCAACCGACACAAATCAAAAAGTCTATAGAAACTCAGTCTGTAATGAGGTGAACCCAACAAGAGAGGACTATTCACATTTTTAAGGTTAGGTGAAGTGCTGCTCCCTTGTGTTTTCATTCATATTTTCTTTTCTTTTGAGGAGATCATATGATTCCCATTTTTAAACTGAGTCTTCCATGTGTCACAAAAGACTACCAAATAATCAAGAAGAGATTTTCTTCAGACCCCTGCATCTATGCTCTCTGAGGAAACAGGCTGTGTTTAACAGCACTGAAAAAATCTCTTCTTAAAACCTACCTAAATATAAGACAAAATGAAAATTTTTGCTGAAGGAGTTTTTGGCCTAAAAGGATGCCTACGTTTGTATCTGAGCTTTGGTTTATTCAGGAACAGAAAACTGGACAGGAGACACTGATCACAGAGACAACTCAACTCCACTGAGGTCGCTGCCAGGGTCATTGGACTGTTCAGCACCCACAACACCTCAGCAGGAGCCGAGTACCTGCCTGGAGAGGGAATGAGGCCACAGCAGGTTGGTATTTGAAGCAGGTTTACAGAGGTGCATGAGTGGGTGAGATGGGTAAATAGTGGATGACACACAGCTGTAAATCTACTGTATGCATTGCTGAAGGAGATTAACTGGTGGAAAGAGAGACAATATAAAGCCCCATTATATTTAACACCAGTCTTGGTACAAATATTGTAGCTTATCTGTTTATACTCAAAGCCATTTTGTAAATATCATACACTTACTAGCTTAAAAAGAAAATCAGCAAGGACAAATCTCAGCGCAATAAAAGCAGTAATACTGAAGCAACAAACATCTAGTTTACAAAGTTTATTAGATGGATGCCCAAGCTCTTTTGAGGATCCTGATAGCTCCAAATTCCTTACATTCTTACAGAATGCTTCTGCATGCTACATAGTACAATGGAAAAGACACACAAAAAACTTATGCGGTCTTTGATCACAGCAGGGCAATTTCATGTTTAGTCCAACTTTTTCTGTGTTGTAGCACACATATATATCAGCTGCATTAACACTAAGGCTTCTCCCTATGAACCCATTGTACAGCACAGATGTGCGACACTCCAGCTTAACCATGTTGGTGCTAACAAGCCTTTGAACACTCCATGGCAAATGATGCACCTGCACCCTTCTGCCTCAAAGACTTTTCACTGCTCACTCCACACTTGATATTCAGGGTCCAAGTCCCATAAAACCGCAAAGGACTGAAAATATGTAAAGAAAATATGTTATCCTAGAAGGATACAAAATGTGTCGTTCACAGTCCTCCTACAGTCATTCAACTGCGCTTTGGTGATGACTGCCATATGTTATGTGGCTTCTTGCACAGGAGCACTTCAAATATTTTCCACTGTTTACTTCAATAATTATTAAATATGACTATCCTTAGATAATTACAGAACATATCCACAGTTTTCACCATACTGTCTCAGGCATCTACTTCATTTTAGCCTAATTGGAGCAAAACTGTTCCTTATCTTCAGAAATAGCAGCAGAATTTTAAGAATAGTTCTACATGCAATTTTGTTAGGACTTGTGGAACCAGCATTTATTTCCCATGTGCTTTGACTCCATCATTAAATACTGCCTCTACTCTTTTTGACTGCACTTTCTGAAACTTTGGTGTTCAATCATTTGACTTGGTGTCACAGTTATTTAAGCTGTTGTTTTATCTATTTTGCATATGCCATTCTGGTGGGTTGACCTTAGCTGGACACCAGGTGCCCTCCAAGCTCGCCTAGCACTCCCCTTCCCAGATGGACAGGGAAGGGAAAATAAGATGAAAAACAACTCATAGGTTGAGATAAAGCAGTTTACTAAAGCAAAAGCAGAAGTTTGTGTGTGCATGAGCAAAGAGGAAAAAAAAGTTTATTCTCTACTTCCCATCAGCAAGTGATGTTCAGACACTTCCTGGGAAGCAGTGCTTCAGCATACGGAGAGGTTGTTATTTGTAAATAACAAATGCCCCCCAGTTTCTCTTCCCTCTCTTAGCTTTTCTACCCAAGCTGACATCATATGGTGTAGAATATCCCTTTGGTTATTTGGGGTCAGCTGGCCTGGTTGTGTCCCCTCCCAGGATCTTGCCCACCCTCAGCCCCTTGATGGGGGAGGGGAAATGTTGACAGCCATCACTAATGCTGTGCCAGTGCTGCTCAGCGGTAGCCAAAGCACTGGGTGTTATCAACACCTTTGTAGGTACCAATGCAAAGCACAGCACTGTGAGGGCTGCTGTGGGAAAATGAACTCCTCAGCCCGACCAAATACAATCATCCTCAAAAGCTTGTTTGCTGCGGGAAGGTAATACCTGGGCAGCCAGACAGGAGCAGCCAGACTGTATGGATACACATCTTCAGCCCACCATGAGCACTCACGTCTCTGTTCTGGGGAAGGTAATGCTTCTCACTCTCTCTGGACATTCATCATTGTATCAATTTCACAAAAGGACTTTGGTAACTCAGAGGTTATATGAGGGAGACCTGTGAGAAGGGCCTTGGTAGAAGATTTTTAGCATGGCAAGGGAAAATAGTTCCAGTTAATAAAATATCTTTCATTCCCTATCATTTCACTTTCATCAGATGAGAAATTACAGTTGCACTAGCTAATATTGATTCTGTATTTCTGCCACAGTTCAGAGCTACAAACAAACACTCTCTAATCTAAACAGTCAAACGAAAATGTGCCCGGTAACACAGACACAATGAAGGCTGACATTTTGCATCTGAAAAATCATGATGGTTATTCAAAAACCCTTTGCCATCTCTTACTGGCAAGATTAATTTTTCTGTCCTTGTTACTTTCTGTTTCCCCTCCAGACTATCTAATAAGACCCCTACATCAGAATTCAGAACAACAGGAAATCATGACATTGTAGCACTTTTCAGCATCACTTGCGACTGACAAGGGCTTTAGAACCAGCCTCTCTTATCAGAGAGAGAAGCAGCAGCTTTCACCTCTATGAATGATTTATCTCTCCCTTACTGTTCCAGAAGGCGCTAAGTATGGCCAGAAGACCCAAGGGCCCAGTTAGCCTGTTAGAAATAGGCTCAAATGCTGGTTTGCCTTAGGGGCTGGCCTTGGAGCACGATCCTCACGTGCCTTTGATGGGAGCTCAGGGCGCAGCAGGCAGGCTGGCAGGAGCAGCCAGCACACAGGAGCCAGGGCTTGGGCAGGTTCCCAGCCCATCTGGTCTCACTCCCAAGGTCCTGCGGGCGACTTGACGCTCACTGGCAGGCCATGCCGCTTTGCTCTCCAGGGAACAATCAAATAATTTATTCACTATCTGGAACCAGAGTGAAAACACTCTTCCTGCACCTTCTCCCTCCAAAGCACACTACGAACTGTCTTGGGCTGTACCAAAAATAAAACAAAAGGTAGCATTGAAGACGAAGCTCCTAAGAGAGATGAAAATTGCCTGGCCCTGTAAAGAAAACCGCCTCTATCCATATTGAGAGGTGTGTGTCTAATATTTTCAGTTAAACTCAAAAATCAAACAACACAGCTGTCCCAAAGAATTCCGAGGAAGCAAGAGACATGATCTCTGCTGGGTTATTTTGGGGGGATGACTCAATTCCCATGAGCAGCACAGAAGAGGATGGTGGCTGAGTGATTATGTAAGCTTAAAGACAAGTTTCCTCATGACTGTTAATAGAAGTACCTGAGGTCTGACATCAATTAAAACCAATATGATGGTGAAGATAGCACTGACAACCTCATGATATAATCCAAATTCAGTACAGCATTTTATTCATTTTAGTGGAAGCAGAGAAGAGTCAAAGCTTCCTGAACTACAGTTCTCAATGGCTCTACACCTGCCCAGAACATAAACCTTTAAAGGTGCTCCAAGGGTGGCAAGCTTCCTCAGTGGAATAGGAAACAAAGAAGAAAAAATTATTTCAAGTAATAATTCTATTATAAAAACTATACTGGAGTCACATATTTTTCTTTTACCATTTAAAAAAATCTGTCATTTCTAAATATAGAGTCATTGTGAACAAGACTAATCTCCATAGCCCCAGAAGCATTCCTGCAGCCAGAAAGAAACAATAACATAATTATTTTAATTGAAGTGTCTTTAAGTCTTAATCTCTAATAATGTGATAGCCAGCTGTTTCTGTAATCTATCTCACTTAAAGAAATTGAATCGGTCACAAACAGCTGTTCCTAAACACCACCCACACAATGTGATTGCACATTTTAAGGTCACAACATGCAAACTATATAACTGTGAAATGTGGATAGCAATTTTTATCTCCTTTTCTCAATGCAATACAGATCCAACTGAAGGCAGATAAGGTGCATCCAGTAACTGTGTAATTGAGATTAATTCACTTCCTTAATGCAAAATAATCATTATCTGATAAACAATAAAGTTTTAACATCCAGTGTCTGTACACTGAAGCCAAACAGATTCAAATAAAAAATGAGACTTTATATGTTGAACTCTGAAACTATTATCTTATCAAGAATGCAATACAGCCTTCATTCTAAGTCTTGGAAGCAAGATTTGGTGTCCTTCCAAAAGAAGCACTCCTTACTGATCTGCCATTACTTGTTTGACGCAGGAATTATTGGCTAAAAATGCTATCAACTGTCAGGCTGAAGCAAAACAAATACCCAGAGGTGATCCTTGCAGTTCTTAAAATGTCTGAAAAAAGCATCACTAACTATGTTGTATGGATATGGTATAGTAAAAAAAAATGTATATTTAATGGGGGAAATTCCTAATATTAATATTTATTTTTCAGATGCAGAGACCTTACTTTACACTGATCTATGGACACTTAAATAACAGTAGACATTCTTCCCTTAAGTATAAATTACATAATATAAATCAATCCTTTACAGATCAAATAGCTGTTTGTGTTTCATATCTGACATCTATTCCAGTTTCAGACCAGCAAGTGTAGCGTGCCCAAAATTTTCACTAAAGCCAACAAAAATGAAGGATGTTTCAGTAAAATCTATGTTTGCACAGATCCTGGATCACATTCTGATCATAGACTTAGCTTATCCGGAGTGTTGCAGGTCTTGGGACTTCCAATCTGTAATGGTTTAGGCTGGGATAGAGTTAATTTTCTACACAGTGGCCGCTATGGGGCTATGCGTTGGATTTGTGCTGAAAACAGTGTTGTTTACACAGAGGAGTTCTTGTTACTGCTAAGAAGCCCTTGCACAGCCTCATGGTCTTTTCTACTTCTTTCACTGCCCCACCAGTGAGAAGGCTGCAGGTGCACAAAGATACAGTCAGATCTTACTGAAAAAAACAAACAAACAAAAAAAAAACCCAACCAAAAAAACCAGAAACAGGATAAATTCATTAAAATTAAACTTTTCTTAAATACATAGATTTCTATGGCTATTGTTTATACACTGGCAAATGTTGTGCAAATGTTTTCCAAACAGGAACAATTACGATGCAAAAGTACTATTAATCTGACTAAGAAAACTGGTTCAACGATACAAAGATAACATTACATGTATATAAGGAACTTTAAAAAAGTAAGGAAAAAAACACTAATATAAAAGGTGTGCTTATATTTTATCATGATATAAAGCCCGTCAGACTGTGCATGGGTCTCAGCATGCACACTTAATATCTGCATTTCTTCCCTCTCTTCCTTTTGCTCCCCATAACACATAATTTATGAGACAGACTTCACATACACTGTCTATGTCATGGCAGTTGGTCTATTACCACAATGGATGCCTTAAGTAAACTAACTAAGTAGAACTTCTGTTTAACCAAATAGATAAAAGTATATTTTCTCTTCATCCTTAATTTATCATGCTGGTTGCCAGAAACTATACACCTGAGAAAATACTTGTTTCAGAAACTGCATAAATCTTTAGCAAGGCATATTTCACCCTTTAAATTCAATTTAAAAAACCCACCCTCCTATTGGACCAGGATTTCTATATATAATACTTTAAATAATATATACAATACTTTAAATAATACTATCTAAAATAATATTTTTATAAATTATTCTCTTCTATAAACACAAAATTAAGGAATCAATGAATTTGTTCCACCTAATATAATCTGTAAAACAGGTAAAACGTTTAATTTACTATGAAATCTATTAATAGCAGAAGTGTACATTCAGCAATACTAATTTATTACAAAGGATCTGAACACTGAAAATCCATCACTGCCCTAAGAAAACTGAATGTGCACAGTCCCTATGTGAATGGGAGACCTTGGACAGAGAAATATTCCTGAAGCTGTACTTTGGAACACAGTTCTGAAAAACACAGACAATAAAAGGTGATAAAGCAAAAGTTTGATATCAGAAGAACTTTTATTTTGTGGACAATGTTGGGACAGCATATCAATGTTTACTATTTTCAGCTGAGAAATCACAGAGCATTTTATCCTTGGAATCCATCATCAGAATGGCACGATCAGTAGCATACGACAGTGTTACCAGCAAACAAAGTATTATTTATTTGAAATGAAAAAAAAACGGACTGTGAAATAATAGTTTGCACATACACAAACAAAATTTCATGAACTCATATGCACATTTAAAACGATTCCGTTTACACAAAAAGTGTGTGCAGAATCATTTTTCACTGATGCAGTAAGACCTGTACGTTTCTGTTACGAACCAAAAGGACAGTGGAAACAAAGCACATAATCACAACTATGAGTGCTGAATAATGAAAGGATAAATTCCACTTTTTCATACTGATATAAATTGAAATATTAAACAGCTATGGAAGTGGCAGCACAAGTGCATTAAAGAAAGCCTCCAAAAGCTGCAAATGAAGCCAAGAGAAAATTGAACTGAGGTACTGAAAAGTATCTCTCATTTTGTGATGAGAAATGAGAGCCTTCAAGATATGCCTTCATGCTCCTATATTCTGACAGGCTCACCATTACTTAGAGGTAAGGATAACCTAATAGGCAGTGAGCAGCAGGCATTTTACTAGCTCTGTGTCACCTTTATATAAACCCAGAGGCAGAGGCAAAATCCCAGAAATAGGATTAATATTTCTAAAGCAAAAATTAGTTTTGGCAGCTTTTATACTAATTGATGGCTTGGAACACAAACACAGCTACTATAAACAGGATTTACCACATTGCTTGCAAAAGACAGCCACAGTATAATCTTTTCTTCAGTGTTTGTTTAGCACTTATCAAGAACAACCTTTTGACATAATATGGTAAGTGAAACAGAAAAAAAAGAACGAAAAGGAGAGCTGAAAATTGTGACATGCAAGTGGTAAAGTATTTTAAAATTAAAAAGGAATTTGGACAGTACCAGCTGTCTAAAAAACTTCAGTCACAAAGGGAAGATGAGACAAAAGTGAGGTAGACACAAGAATCATGGAACCATAGAATGGCTTGGGTTGGAAGAGACCTTAAAGATAATCTAGTTCCAACTTCCCCACAATGGGAAAGGACATCTCCCACTAGACCACATTGCTCAGAGCCTCATCCAGGTTGGCCTTGAACACTTCCAGGGATGGGAAGTGTTCCACAACTTCTCTGGACAACCTGTTCCCAGTACCTCACCACCCTCACTGTGAAGAAGTTTTTCCTAATATTTAATCTAAACCCACTCTTTCAGTTTGAAGCCATTCCCCCTTGGTCTGTCACCACACATCCTTGTAAACAGTCTCTCTCTGTCTTTCTTTCAGGCTCCCTTCAGGTGATGGAAGGCTGCAGTTAGGTCACCTCAAAGTCTTCTCTTTTCCAAGCTGAACAATCTCTCAGCCTGTCTTCACAGGAGAGGTGCTCTATCCCTCTGATCACATTGGTGGCCTCTTCTGGACTTGCTCCAACAAGTCCATGTCCTTCCTGTGCTGGGGACTCCAAAACTGGATGCAGCAATCCAGGTCGATAATTACCAGGGTCTTCCTTTCTACCTTTCTTGAAGATAGGTGCAATGTTGCCCCTTTTCGAGTCACCTGGGACTTCACCTGACTGTCATGACTTCTCAAATATCATGGGGAGTTCCTTAGCGACTACATCATCCAGTTTCCCCAGGGTTCTGGGATACATCTCATTGGGTTCCTTAGACTTATGTATATTCGGGTTCCTCAGGTAGTTATGAACCTGATCTTTACTTAAAGCGAAGGGGACTTTTCTCCCCCAGTCCCCATCCTGCTGTCTATCCACTCAAGAAGTCTGGAAAGAGAGGTTGTTATTGGAAGACTGAGGCAAAAAAGTCGTTGGGTATTTCAGACTTCTCATTCATTGTTACCAGTTTTCCAGCATTGTTTATTGGGGGGTACATCTTCTTTGACCTTCTTTTTCTGGCTGACACACCTGTAGAAGCCCTTGTTAATTTTTACATCCCTTGCCAGGTTCAGTTCCAGCTTTGCCTCGGCTTTCTTCACCTTATCCCTACACAACCGTACTTCATCTCTAAACTCTTCCTGGGTTACCTGTCCTAGTTTACACTGCCTATGCATTTGCTTCATTCCCTTTAGTCTGACCAGCAGTTCCCTACTCAGTCGTGCTGGTCTCTTGCCTTCCTTGCCCTATTTTTCTTTTCATTTCTGTAGACCAACTAAAAGATGTATCCTTCTGCCAAGATATTAATCTTGGGGAATTTTCACTTTTGGCACGGATTTTACAGCCTATTTTTATCTTGCACTACCATCACTGACAGTAGAGAATGTGAAAGAGAATTAATACAACAGAGTCATGCAATCCTCTTTGGGGTAGAGCTGTAAGCAATGCCAGTCACATAGGAAAACAGCTGAAATAAAACTTTGAGTGGTCATGAACACTTCCTTGGGTTAAAAATCTGATGGATTAAGAACCTGAAGTCTAAGAAGCAAATGTAGTTAAACCCTGAAGACTACAACTTTTCTTGAACCATTCTCTGAACTTTTTTAAACTTCTTGAATTACCTCAAGTGGGAACAGTTATTTTATAAAACTTACTTGTTGAGAAAATGGAAACTAACAGGCATTTTCTGTACCTCCTAGACAGCTAGACCTCCCTTACCAGTAAATGTGTAATTTCCTTTGACAATATGTCTGTCGTCCCGAGTCATGTGCCGTATGTGAATCCATTCTAAAGATGGACTAAAATACCGTATAATTTCAAGATGTTTACAAAGGCAGGCAAGAAACTTGACAAGGCAGAACAATAATCGTTTGAAGTCAGGTCATAAATAAAAGTAAACAGGTTGATAAATAACTTCAAAATGCTTCATTAAAAGCCTGTATCCTTTTAGATTTGTTTGGGTTTTTTTAACCCTGTATTTAAAAAAAGCAGCCTAATTCTTTTTCAGTTCACAGAATGAGAACTATAAGTGCAGATGATGTAAGTCTAGTTAAGCCACATTATGCACATTTCAGATTACACGTATTCCTTTCTAGAGCAGACTGACAGTTTCTCCTACCTGCAGTGTATGACCCTCACAAAAACAAATCAGGATATTCAATTACTTACGTCAAGTCCAAGGATAATGAGGTTTTCGTACAATTTTGTTCCATAAAATTTCATTAGTTACTGAGGTCATATTGATCTGTAATTAGATAATGTTTTGCCACATTTTCTGGAGATTCTGCAGTCTCACTCAGGCCTTATCAATAAAGCGAACAATCTTCATTTTCTACAGGCAGACACAGTAAGAAAACACAAAAGATTCAGGATAAAAGAAACAAGAAAAACTCAAGCAGAAACAAACAAACAAACAAACAAACAAACCCTAAAACCTTCTCCAAGCTATTACAGTAGAGAAAAGAAACAGTGAAATTTTGATAAAAAGCCTCCTCCTCCCATCTACAAACCTCTTACTGGTCTGGCAGGAAAATACGGGAACCTGCCTCTTCTCTAACATTAAGGACAAGTGCTGTCTAAGCCTATTTTTATGCCTAAACTGCACTGCCCTGGCCATCCTCAACATGGAAGCGCTATCCTTTCCTAGGCACTATTTTCCTGCCTAGAATGGCCTAGATGGTTCCAACAGGTAATGTCTAGTACAAGCTCTTGTTTTTAAGAAGAAATGATGGTTGAATAGAGTATAAGCAGCTGCTTATAGGAAAGGGCAGATGGTAGACACAGGCAGCAGCTGCCACTACCAGCAAAAATCATAGGTCAAGGTCACTTCAAGAACTCTGGTCATTGTTAGAAATGGGTTTGGGGTGAAGTTTTTCCTGTATGCCCTTGAAATGAATGAATATTGAACAGCACATATTTTAGCCAATTTTTCCAAGAACAGAACAGAAACCAACTACACACAAAGAAGTTATTTGTTAAGGACAAAGTGAAAGAAAAGTGCCAGTCACAACAGAGGGCTGCACCTGACCGCTAAGAAATTCCAACCAATATGCAAAGGATCAAGTCCTTTCCTCCTGAAATGCCTGTATAGGAACTATGACAACAAACTTGTGAAGTACATATTCTAGATGAAACTCCAGAAACAACAGATACATGTCTCAGATTCCAGCAGGACAATCTGATTTGCTTAAGGAGGAGTTATGCAAAGGCCACTGAAAACACTCATGCTCAGTGACATGCAGTGTGTCTGTTCATATAACTTTAAGCTGGTTACCAAATTAATTGGTTTATAAAACTTGAGGGCAGCTAGATTTAGAAACTAGATGCCTAAAGGAATAACAAGGTAGCCAAAGCACAGACATAAATGTCCTGTACTCCTTACGTATTTATTTCTGCTGTGCAATTTCGATGCCACCATGTGCTTTAACTCGCTTTGTTTGAGTACATCACAACAGCAAACAACAGAGCTCGTGCCCTCCTTTCCCACGAGGTGCTCAGGGGGCTGAACAATTGATACGCCTTACAGTTAAAAACAACACACTACCAAAACAAAGCAACTAATGAAATATTAAAGCACCAAACCAAGCATGACTGTAAGCAGAGACAACGAGACACAAGGGTGTTTTTATCCATTCTTTCTCGGAGAAGGTAATGGACCAGTTTTAACCAATATTGTTCTAAGGCCTATCCTATGCGATGGGATTGTATACACACTCTAATTATTTTTTCTCACTTGTGTAGATTGCCTTTTTTGCTAGGATAAATCCACCAGATCTTTAGCACCGGTAACTTGTAAATGACAACATCTTTAAAAATAAAAAGAAAAGTAAAAGAAGAAAAATGACATAGCTTCTTGCTTGAAAAAATGTAAACAAAACCACCATCAGACTACACATGCACAGCCCTACTATATGGAAAGGAAAATAGTTTATTAAATTTATCAGGCCTTTTAGTGCAATAAGGTATCAGTTAGAGACCAATGGCTATAGCTACTGTATAACAGAATCAGTATTAAATTTTAGCAGTAAATAACAGGTATTCCAGCACCAAAGGAGTGTTGTTACATTGGAAGGAATGTTAAAAATAAAGCAACAAAATGGAATTAAAGATACATTTGTGTTAACTCCCAAGATTTAATTTAATTAATAATTAAACTCTTAAATCATAAATTAAAGCCACATTAGATAAAATGAAGACATAATCGCAGAGATCTCTTAAATCCTCATAACCCTCTAAAAATCCTTTAAGCCTAAGGGCTTAAGTCAATAACTTACAAAGTTAAGGTTTCTATTCGGTATTTTTACCTTTGGATTTTTCATGCCATAGGAGTCTATTAGCAATTTTGCTGCATTTTCCATTTTAATATCTCTGATTAGCTGCAGCCAGGGACAGGACATTTTCTAAACAGAACCTTAGCACTAATATACTTGCAAAAAAAAATGATCAAATAGGAGATTATATTCAGGGAGCAATTAATTAGGAATGGAATCATGTAAAGTCATGTACCACATAGGCCTATGGAGTATATAGTTACTAAGAACTGTGGTTGTTTATTCCGGCAGTTTTTAAGTGTATAAATTGCATTTAAATATCTCTTTTAATAAGTTACAAAACCATGTGCAAACTTTTCCTGGTTTTGAGGGTGGTTTGGTTTTCATTTGAGTTGTTTTTGTTTTTTCACAAAAGCTGTAATTGAGAAAGTGTTGATTCAACAGAATGAAGATGCTGTCTCCAAAATTACTCTGCATCTCTTTTGAATATGAACAAAATATAGACTTTTAAAAAAAATATTGCAATACTTCCCAATTCAAAGGTATGGAAGCACATAACTATCAGTCATCTTTGTATTCATAATACAAATATGAAATGAATCGTTCTTGCTTCACTTGAAATTAGGTAAAGAGAACGGTCTAAGAAACAGAGAGATGTGTAGCTTTATTAGTTTAGTCAATGGTTTTGAGACAGAGCCTGTGACTTTGAATTATTTTACCCAGTGCATGCATTTCAATTCCTGATTGTGTCTGTGTAAGAGTGAATTACTACATATTACTTGCAGAAAGTTTGATTTGATTTAGAAACACTGTTTCTGGAAAAGTAGCACTATTTTTTTTTTCCTTAAATACACAGTAAAAGGTGAATGTATCTGTACCAAGCACAGTGAGATAGCAGGTCTCTTGAAACTATATATCTTTATTCAAGATACCACCTGTAGACCATTTTAAAATACACTGCCATTATAAAGCAATCTCTGGTTTGGGATTTTGTTTTGGTTTGGTTTTTAATACACACAATTGATCTCCATTCTTCTTTCTTTTCTCCTACATTCTTACAAAACTCAGGTAAAAAGAAAAAAAAAAAAAAGCCCCTGTGAATTATATTCAGCAAGACCCTGCTACACACCACAGACAGTAATCATAGCTATCCACAAGATTCCTGTGGACTGTCAAAAAGCAAAACAGATAAATTCTGAAAATGTTGTGGGTTGATTTCCCAAACTTCAAAAAATAGACTGTGCAACCCAAGTATCACAGAAAAATAATTGGAAAAGTAACATGGGGTGAAGTTATCATCACTGAGTATGAAAGCAGTGCAATAACAGCCTTTCTTGTGTCTAAACCAGAAATCCACATCCATCACTGAAATCCATATGGATCATACAGACTTAGCTACAGAAACAGAGTTCAGAAGTAATTGGAGATAGTTACAGATAAGACAGCTGTACCTATTTTGACTGTCATTTTTTTTAGTTCTCTAGAATTAACAACTAACTAGAAAGGGATTAAAATCATCATACTTAGTATTTATAGTATGGAAACCTAAATATTCCAGCCAGATTCTGGCACTTTTCCTTGCTACACAATAAGCAAGGTCTTGCTTTAACTTCCTGCAGAATGGTGACCTCAAAGATTGCTAGTTTGTAACACTTGTGGTAATAATAAGTAATAGATGCCACAGAGGAAAAATACTAAACTGATTTAACAGAACAGGAACAACTTTATTTTCAACTATCCGTCTTTTCCAAAGATGGAGCTTTTGGTAAGGGTACATCTCTACCCCTAGACATCCCAAGTGCCAGTCCTTGTTTTAGAGGCATAGGACACTGCACTGTGGGATCCAGCCTTCAGTGAAAGTGAAAACCAGAAGAAAGTACAGACCCAAATGCCCATCAAAAGGTACAGATAAAAGGTACTGCTGCACTCCTTTCAGACTGCAGAAAATTTATCTGCACGTGTACTCAGAACAGTGGGACCAACAAGAGCAAAATGCTCACTACACGAATACCTCATTAATCTTAGCTCCACTGACTTGCCTGACAACAGCAGGGGATGAAAATGCTCCGGAAGTTTATCTTAAACATAGTCTAGCTTTTTCACAGTGGGACTGCTTCTAATCCTAAATGTTGTCAGATTATTTCTTTCCTGCCCATAAAAAACAGCTTTCCTTTCTGAATCTGTATACTTCACTACTGTTGTGATCTTGCGAAGAGCACAAGTGAATTTCAAATGTCCCTAGCTCTCTAGGATCCCACACATTTTCTGTGTGTTCCACAACAATCTTATTATACCATAAAGGATGGATTACAAATGCTATGTACATGTAAACTGTGGTGCAGAAGCACTCTACAGAGTACTAAGTAACCCTTATACCTGCATTACACCTTTTAGCTCCTTCTCTGCTTTACACATAGAAGACTTCAAAGAGAATCGTAACACAAGAGAAAAACAAAGAACATACCTGGAACTTCTCCCAACACGCAGCTAGATAATAACACACAGAGGCATATCCCAGTGTATGAGATGGGTACCACTTCTAGGTATAGCAATTTAGACATGGGAACAATGAAATCCTGGTGGGTTTATGTGTACATCGAACTTTACAAGTAATTTTCTAGGACAGTATCTTCTTGGACTAGGAGGCATAGCGAAAATAAGCTGCCAACTGCTTCTCCTCTAGCCTGAAGGACCAGGGATTATTCCTACCCTCTACTTTAATGTCTGATCCTTTCCAAGAACTAAGGTACAGCATTTCTCTTAGTGTATTGAGAATTTTCAATTATATTAAGGTGACACGAGATCTGTTCCGGGGGAGGGGCGGTTCCCCCACATAGTATTGTCTCCTGATGGCAGGCAGACTTATCTAAACAAACAAACAAGCATTTTGAACAGGGAATATAATTAATGATTGAACGTTCTGCTATATTATGATAGATTCAGAGGTAGCCCTGAAAATACTCCCTGCATTTTTCTTACTCATATGAAAATAGAGAAGAAAATACTACTGAATTAGCTCACTGTAAAGATTTGTGTTTCTGGAAGCCAAGCTTTGCAAAGTTCCCAGCACTGAAGAGGGAACACAGGTCTTCTGTTCCAGAAAGGTTGGTCACCTGGACCTAAAGTCTCATACTGCAGATGTATCCCAGTTTTTTTCCCTATCATTATAAACAAAGAAAACCAACCAATTAAGAAACTAAGTACTCTCTAGATATTGCAGAAAAATGGAACAAAAAAGAGCTAGTGTTTTATTTCTATAGTGGTTTTCACTTAGAACACAATACTACACTAATATAGAGAAGATTGAAAAATTTGAACTCTGACTGTTCATTTACTATTTCAGTTCTTCTCTTCTGTTGTTTTCCCTGCTTGTATAAAGAGATTGTGCTTTTTATTTTGTTTTTAACCAAGAGATGTTCACCTACTATCTGTCATGTCCCATGAACAATGAATATTACATAGACCAAAGACAGTGTTTGACAGACAAAGTGTTGGGTTTTTTCTTAAGAATTACCCACAAATAATGAATGGGTAGTGGAGCTGACAAAGACGTTGAGAGCATTTCAAGCAAAAAAGAAATGAGATGACAGCATACAGAGACTTTGATTTTTATAGGATACAAGCCACCACAATTACTTTTATCAGCAGGTTGCTAATAAAAATATTTTGACTATTTTGTTATATTTCTTTCCCTCTGACAAGTAACCCATCACTAAAGACTATGAGCTGGAAGCACCTTCTTCCACATCATATTGGGCAAACTTGTTTGTAAATACTGCTTTCTGTCCTGGTCAAAAGACATTGCATTTACTTTCTCTGAAGGAGCATGAATTCACATGTTATCAAGAACACCAAGAGCAGAGTTCTCCAAGAACAACAGAAAGGGCTAGACTTCCAATGCACTGTCCTTCAAGGTTGCTCAGGCAGTATCTGAATGATGAATAACAGGTTCTTGGGACATAGGGCTATGCTTGTTTGAATTACATGATTGCTAGTTGAATAAAACACCATGACTATCACACAGTTTTAAAAACAGAAAGATCACCATCCTCTGTAGGAATGATTTGCTAACACAGATTTCATGACATGCTGGAAAACCCCCTCCTAACAAGATTCCTTAAAAAGCATAGAAAAAAACCCACAATAATTCACACATCAGCTGAGAGGGGACGGGAGGCAGACACGGCATCCAAAACACAAAGACACAACAGAGAAGTAAACATCTTGAAGTATTGTTAATACCACACTGTAAGTTAATTCTCCTTTCCCCTCATTCTATCCTGTTTGATTCCCCAGATTTTCTTCAGTGTTTAGTAGTCTACATTTTCAATGTGTTCCATCGGCATTACTTTGGTAATCCCAGTTCAAGAGTGACAATGAAAAAAACAGAGGTCACCAAGTGTTCTCCGCAAAGGTGGAAGGTCTCCAAGATGTAAAGCGTTGAAGAACACGACATAATAAACATGGTTAAAGTAGTTTGGCTTATTCAGCCTACAGAAAAGACAGCTTCCAATACTTAAAAGGCAGTTGATAGAGCAGATGGAGGTACACTTTATATAAGAATCAACAATGACACAACCAGAAGCAACAAGCAAAGACAAAAACAGTGGAAATACCAACCTCATATAATAATACAAAAAAAAAATAAACCGCACACTGGGAGGATCACTGTTTTAAGGAAACCTTCCTGTCCAACCATCCAGGAGACACTCTGGCAGTCACACGCAACACAGCTGAACTGGGATCAAGGCCCCTTCACACCGGGCAGCTCAGTGACCTGACAGGTGCCCTGGTTGGCTCCCTATACACCCCACACTCAAACAGCTGGACAAGGTTTTCCATAGCAGAGTTTTAGTCTGGATGCCTAAAACAGTTTAATCATGGTGCAATAACAAAATAACAGCTCAAGCTGGTTGCCTCTGAGCAGGAACCCTGAACAAAGAAACCCTGGGCTTTTATAATTTCACAGTCTAAGCACACCAAAGTCTGGAGCCATCAGATCCTGCCATGTTCTTTGAGTACCCAAACCCCCGTCTGGGCCACAGGTCCCTGTGCCCTTCGTTCTGCAAAGGGTCGGCACTTCACAGCCTCTCACCTGGGGCTCTCGACACCCAGAGCTCAACCTGCAGCTCCCACCACAGCTGCTCACAGAGATACCAGCACGGAGTCTATTCCTCAGCAACTAAACATCATAAACAGGTTGCCAGACAAGTGGAGCAATCTGCCTCACTGGAAATATTCAAGACTCAGATTGACAGGGCTGTTGATAGACTAAACTTAAACCCTGCTTTCAACAGAAAGTTGGGCCATTTGATCTTCAGAGCTGTCTTCCCACCTAGACCTTTTTCATTATTTCATACAGCTAAAATACTTTTAAAAATTACTCCAAGAAAGCTGTCATACTCCTTAGCCCTTTTTAATTCTACTTACATTCCACAAAAGTCTGTTTTCCACTCCTTTGAACAGTTAGAAGACACAAATTAATGAGACTATATGAAATAATAATGCATATAAGGTATACACATATATACTTATTGACACTCTAAATTTGGCGCCAAAGTAAAAACCACATTTTCTCTAAGCGACTTCCCACTGTGTCTGAGTTTCCTGAACAACTCATCATGCCTCCCTTACTTGGCACCAGCATGTTTCAGCACATTGCTTTGATCAGTTGTAGCAGCTGTCCCCTGCATGCTCTGTTTCATTTGTGCTGGGGACAGACCTGCAAGGAGAAGCCCCACCAAGCGCAGGACCAGCAACGGAAGTTTCAGTATCTCCTCTCAGACCTTGAATAGTGAATAGCTTCCAGTACGCACAAGAGGAGAGTGAAGGATCAGCAATAGAGAAGGAAAGAAGGAGGAGATGTAGCCTAAGGGATATGATGGAGTTCAGAGCCAGCCATCCCCATCTGTCAGTGCTCATCAAGGACAATATGAGGACTCCAGGCAAAGTTGAGGAACCACAACTAGATCCTCATCCAGCTCCTGCCCTGTTATTTCACAGACAGACATCGCAGAATCTGAAATCATTTATAGCATAACAGCCATCAAATAGCATCTCAACTGTACTACCTAGCATGAGCACTTTATATTACACCTTTCAACACCGTGATCCAGAGTAAAAGTTATTACAGGATTTGTATAAATCTCAAAAAAGAGTAAAATTTGTCCACTTGGAAATACACAATAAAGAAGCAGAAAGAGGCAGTTATTCTCAGGAATGTCCTGTGATGTTACAAAGTACCCACAAAAACAATCTTTTGTGAGGCATTAACCAGTTTAATACTCACACATAATCATCTCTCTACAAACTATTTTTTTCAAGTGCAAATATAGTGACATATTTCTGTAATTCTAAATAAAAATGTCATTAGTTAAATTAAAAAAATAAGAAGTTTAAAAACCAAACAACTATTTTAAGAACGACACTTGATTATGGAAGCTGAACTATGTTTATGTGACTTCAATATTTTGCAACTATACCTCAAGCCCGTGGCACTGATAACTTTCATAAACACAATACGGGATCTGACAAAGCAATGATTTGCTGCAATCTGTCAATTCTTAGAAAAAAAATCCTAAACCAATCCTTCTTGCTTCATACAGAAACATGCATGACTTTGTAAGTGTGCAAAGGAAAAAGGAAGCCCTTTTTGTCCCCACACATACACAAAAGATATAAACCACAAATTTTCAGCTGCAAACAGTATTCCAGTTGTAACAACTCAGAATACTTCAATACAGCTTGGTAAACATATTTACAGAAACTGAATCTGTTTGCAAAGTAATTGAAAAGGCTTTTATGTGCAGTTTACACTTGCAACTCAGACTACTTTTTTTTAATGCGTGTATTGGTGAGATGTGCAAGGCAGACCTGGTTGAAAACAAATCATGAGAGAAATTCACAGCTGAGAAAATGAATTAGCTGTTAATTACCACAAGGGAAAATACACAGGAAAATCAAAACTATTTTAAAAGATCAAACAGAATTGAATATAAAATGTGCCACCCAGAAACATCATTAACATTTTAAAAGACAAATTTATTAAATATTATCAAACTTTGCTAGTAGAAACTATAAACCCTTCCAAAATGTGCAAGCATATCTGATGTAGCCTCTCAAACTTGGATGGGCATTGTGTCGAATGCATGTCTTAAAAGTGATTTTTTATTTGATAGCAGATGATCAGTTAAATTTACAGACAGGAAGAACTACACATTTTTAGTAAATGTTGCTGCAATACCTTGGTAGATGTACAATAGCTATTTTTATATATTTGTATGTTGAGTGAAAATTAACAACACTTCAAATAGATTTCTCTTTTTTTTTTTTAAGATAATATCTCAGTAATGGATAAAAAAGAACAAACCTTCATCAAGTTCTTCACTCTTTTTTTCCAGCTCAATAGCACTTCTAAATTATTCTTTGATATATTCTAGCATACTTCTATTAAAGCTTTTTCCTATTAAGTGTCAATAAAACTCAACACACAGTAAAAGAAATCATAGCACAGTAGAGACAGTATTTTCCTGTCTGAAGTAAGAGGTGTTTGCATGAGTTCCTGCAAAGTGTGATTGTCCTACTTATCACATCTCCCATGACAGAATCAACACTTAGCCCTGAGAAACCCAGCAACAGTTAGAATCATAGAATCATTAAGGTTGGAAAAGGCCTTGAAGAGCATGGAGTCCAACCATAAACCTAACAGCATTGTGTTCACCACTAAACCAGATCTCCAAGCGGCACATCCACATGTCTTCTAAATATATCCAGGGATGGTGACTCCATTTCCCTGGGCAGCCTGTTCCAATGCTTGACAAACCTTTAGGTGAATAAAGTTTTCCTAATATCTAAAATCCCTTGGTGCAACTTGAGGCCATTTCATTTCATCCTATCATTTGTTACTCAGAAGATCGACCCCCACCTGGCTACAGCCTCCTTTCAGGCAGTTGTAGAGAGTGATAAGGTCACCCCTGAACCTCCTTTTCTCCAGGCTAAACAACCCCAGCTCCCTCAGCTGCTCCTCATTAGATCTGTGCTCCAGGCCTTTCACCAGCTCCACTGCCCTTCTCTGGACTCGCTCCAGCACCTCAATGTTCTTCCTGTAGTGAGGGGCCCAGAACTGAACACAGGAGTCAAGGTGTAACCTCACCAATGCTCCCAGGGGGACAATCCCTGCCCTGGTCCTGCTGGCCACACTATTGCTGATACAGGCCAGGATGCCACTGGCCTTCTTGGCCACCTGGGAACACGCTGGCTCATGTTCAGCTGCTCTTGCCTAGCACCCCCAGGTCCTTCTCTGCTGGGCAGCTTTCCAGCCACTCTGCCCCAATCCTATAGTGCTGCATGGGGTTGTTGTGACCTAAGCGCAGGACCCAGTACTTTACATTTGACAGACAAATTCTGGTGGTGAAGTCCCCCTTCCAAATGTTCTAATTATCACTTACTCTTAACATTAACTGATTAGTACATCAACATCTCTTTATCAGGGTGGTTTTCTTCAGTGTACATCTACATTGGCTGTACATACTCCACTAATTAATCCCTTGTTAGCAATTATGTTTGAATAATCCTTTCAGTATTTATCAAAAAAATCTCTAAAAGTTTTTATTGTGGTTTTCAAGATGTGTGCTTTTGTTCTTTAATATTGTTTCTCTCTGAGAAGCGTGCATCAATATTTGATTTTACTCAGTTCCAGAACCTATCTTGAACAATTTTTTTTCTCTATAATGAAGACATGGGGTTTTTTTTCCCTCAAACAAGTCTACAGTACTAAAAGGCTGTATGTAAAGACTTCCTACATGATCGATGAGAAAACCTGAGAGTTGGTTAAAAGCTAGCTTCAGGCAGGTGACTTTGGATGATGTTTTTCTTCACCACAGCCCCCTCTCTACCTTGTTATGTTGCTCTTAAAGCTCTTCGACCAGATCCTCCACTAACACTTAATGAAAACGATTTAGGCAGCAATCTAATTCATGCAACACAGGCAGTGTATTTCCATACAGAACTTGTTGTTACCAGTTTATAAAATTATATGCTATGTGCACTCCTAACTCATGAATTTGCAAATTACATAGGGTATTCATGTCTGGAAAGATATATTACCTGTTGTAGGTTTAATTCACTGAATCTTCACCAATCTTTGGAACTATTTCTTAATATAAATTTGATGTTGTAGTAATATATAACATTGGTTTTCTTCAGTATTCTTTTCAATTTTAGTTGTTTTCAGTACTTTCCACGGTTGTTTTTTCTCATTAGCTTTGCACCTTGTTTTCAGATCAATTAATCTGCATAAGAAATAGTAAGATCTCTCTTGCTTATTTTAAACTAAATGGCCTTTACTGTTATATATTACTTTGTACTCTTGAAATCTACTATTGAAAAGACTACTACCCAGTCTACTACTGGGTTGGAAGGAGCACAAGTTTCCTCTGAAATGCTACAGAACACAACAGAATTTAAATCTGCTCATAGTGAGATCTTGTTTTTGTGTTTTGTAAAAAAAAAAGTTATTTCTGAGGTTAAAAAGAGGCATTTAAACATTCAGTTCAAAAAAAAGAACATGGTAACATTTCAATCCAGCGTGCCATCACAAATGAAGACTGTTTCTACTACAGAATACTGTAGCACAATATATGTAAGAGGCTAATGATTAATATCTAAAAGTATTCATTCTGCGATAATGCTGTTCCATCCCATTTGCAGGATCATTACTCATGAAACCAACTCATCCTCAGGAAACATTCTACAGCGAACTTCAAAGTACTCATGCTTTTGACCTCAGTGGATGACTGTAATTTATTGCTGATGTGCTGATAATATCTAGGCAGCAATGTACCTACCGTCCGATAGCTTTTGTGTTGCTATTTCATGAAGTTTCAACAGAAATTTTTGGTAACAGAGGTCTGTTACACTAGTTAGATCATTTCTTCCACGACGGTTTAAAACTCCTGCAATTTCTGAAATCCTGATATGCCCTACAAAACTGGGGGTCTGAGGCTCCTTCTTTCTTTTTATACTCTAACCCAGGATTTGCTTCGCTTATCTTTCAAGAAAAAAAAAATTGAGGGTTTTTTTTTCTAAATTCAGATATTTTTTCTGAGATTACTTGCAAAAAACAGACCTCCAAACTTTCAGAGAACTGATTAGCAGAGGATTTATCCATGTGATCAATAATTAAGAAAAAAAGAATCAGAATGCAAACAAACCCATAATTCTTATCCATTTTTATTTATTTACATTGCAGTATGAGTATGTGCCATGCACTACAGCCATGTTACTGGCACTTTACAAAATACATACAAGATACATAAAACTTGTTTCCAAACAATTTAACAATGTACATGTGTCATTCCTGTTGATATCACTCAATTCTGCACACCTTGCAAATACACAGAGCAGTAGGGTTAAATCAAGGGCTAAAAGAGTTGATAAACAACTAGTATTAAAAACCAACAAAATATTTAAAACACAGTGGCAAAAACCCCAAAAAAATAATTTTGAAGCTGTTTGCATTTACAGACCATGTAATTTCTACTAAAAAATCTACAGATTTATAGACTACCTATCCTACACACATTATCATACTCAAGTTATACTGAAAACCTTTAGTGATTTTTTCTCTTACAGAATACAATAGATTCCGGGGATTGCAAAAACAGTTTTGCTGAAATTTTCAAATAATATTTCAATTTTTAAACTTTTGAAAATGATATTTTCAGTGAAATCATTTCTACCAGAAAATATTTAATCAAATTTGGTCATCAAAGCTTATCTGCCCGTGATACAAAGTCGGTTTAGACACCATATACACCAAAAGCACTAAAGCAACTGAATAAATAAAATTACTAATAACCTTAAATAGAGGTATTATTTAATATAAATATTTAAATTATTACAGGATTATAAATACCATCTATGAAAAATAATTTATGAATGCATAGTTTGTTAGCAATAAACTAAATACTTAAATTATTAAATAATGCAAATTTAATGGCTAACCCTATAAATTAAATATTCACCCTGACTACTTGCTAGGCAATCACTGTACATGATGTGGTGTTTCTACAAGTCCAGATATCACAAAGAAAACAGGAACATATAAATTTAGAAACACTGTCAACACCTAAAATTGCTGGATATCATTACACAATGTTAATACATGTCAGTAGAATAAAAATGGAAATCCTAAACAGAGTGATGAATAGTTGCTGTAACACTGCCAAAAGACCAGAAGGGAGCTCATACAAGAAGTTTATCAATGTAAGAGTGACTTTGCAAATATTTATTTAATATTAGTATAGGAGAGAACATGTACTGATGTCTCTGTTACAGCTCTGAGCATGCCTAGTGAATACTGAGCAGATTTAAATCTGAAACAGAAGGTTAACAAAATGTGTAGATCTATCATTTTAACTCTAAAATCTTCATCATGGTCTCATGATATCCACCATGGTTATGACTGAGAACCTTGCAAGTATTGTGAAGCGGTAATGATAATGATAATGATAATGATTCACCAAACGATTGCAAATAGCTACTCAGAGTGATTCTAAAGAGTGCAACAGGCATGCAGAAAACTTTAATGTTATCTTGTGCTTCATCTGTCAGTAAGAATTATTTTTAATTGGATTTTAGTACTTGTGCTCCCAGATTAAATCAGTGTTTAAAAGGCACTTTCTTTTTTAACATGTACCTTTATTCTACCACCTATTTCCTCTAAAGACTCTACAATTTGCAAGATGAATGAGACTAGTTGGAACCAACCGAAGTGCCAATGAGTCAGATCTAGTAACAGTAAGCAAGACCTTCTGATCTACCATTTTAATTTGAGTTACAACCACCAACTAGTGGCTCACTAGAGGTTTCCTCTACACTTTAACAACAAACATGGAACAAACTACTCTACTTGAATGGGTCACTTGAGATCAGTCCCAAGACTGATCCCTTAATACGGGTTCTCTGTTAAAAATGCAGAATTGAATTCTAGGGAATAAAACCAGTTTTCTCCAGCAGATGGCAAACTAAAGAAGTTCTCTCAGGCTTCAGTCACCCTCCAGGGGCAGGAAATTTCAAACCTGAAGTTATGAGGCTACCACAAGTTAGCTATGAAGGGCTTCGGTGAAAAGCCTCCAAGCCGACAAGCTACAGGCTTCAGATGTGCACCAAAGACCTAGAACATGCCAGAAGAAAAAAGAAACAACCGAACAACTCCAAAAAACAAAAAGTAAAATTCATTCAGAGAAAAGCAAATTAAACCAAAAATATGAAAGGTACTTATAGCCTATTTTACTGAATCTAATCTTGCATTACAATGCAGAACAAAACAATACACTGTGTACGTAAAGTATCTTCTCCTTTGGAGAGTTAAGTGCGGCATAGAACAGAAGCAAAAAAGTTTGAAGCAAGCTATTCCTCAGTAATGGCAATATTTAATAAAGACAAAGGCTCAGTGAACCTAAGCTGACACAGTCGCTTTCTAACACAAAAGTGACACCCAAGAAAAAGGAAAGCTAAACATAACATAATGACTGATTTACAATTCTAAACCATGAAAGAACCTGAAAAGGAACATGAAAAATGTTTCTTAAAATGCAAAGAGCATAGAAATTTGAAAATTATTATTACTTGGTACTTGCTGTACAATTTATTATATTTTCATTGACAGGAATACAGGTTAATTTTGCTTAAATACTTTTACTGTTATAGAATCTTACTTGTAAATATATATTTTGATACATATTTAAATTGTATTTATAGATACATCTATATAGAGAGAACTACATGCACAAACATATCTTTATTAAGCAAACACAGGGCTGAACAAAAATTCTAGACTTGCTGTCAACACTGCGGAAATTTCTCTATGGCTTCCTCTGCAAATTCTGCTTTTCTGAGACAGTCAAGCAAAGACATTAAGTATAGATGCCTAACACATAAAACTAAGTATTATGTCAATTTCCATTACTCCGATAATGCAGCACCTGCATTGTTTTCCAATTGAGAAAGCGAGGAAATGTCAAAATATTCTCATACTTTCCTGTGGAGCACAGCTACAATAAAGTATGTATGTGACCACAATAGCCGCAAGATTTGAATCTGTTACATTCCTTAAAGTATTTAACATTGAATGGCTTGTAAAACAGGGAAATAATATTCTTCTAACTTGAAATCAGTCAAGAAAGTGAGGACATGGATATCAAATCACTTATACAAAATTACACTGTCAACTAGCCAACATAATAAAAAATAAACTAGATAAATAAAAGGAAAAGAAATTATAAATGCAGTAATCTATATCATAACTGACTGCTCAGAATTTCTAGAGTATATGTCTATCTACTCATCGAACTTCAGAAAATCAGTATACAAATAAATCTAAATGGTCTTGTAAGGCATACCTTCTCTTATGGAAATGTGGGAGTTAGTATGACATTTTTTGTTTCTTAGTTGGCTGGGTTTTAGGAAAATTGCTCTTAATGCCTTAATTGAAAGGAAGAAATGCTCTTCTCTTCCAGTCTCATTTCCTTGAGTCCTCCCACTCCAAATCAGTTTTGTCACTCAGAACTGATTTTACAAGTCTTTACAAAACAATCTTTTTTCCTCCATGTCCTCCTACCACACTGATGAACATAACAGTCTAACTTAAACCACCACCACAGGGAACCCACAAACTCAAGTGAGCATCTTTAGCAGATACCATTTCAGGTCACTGCAAACACACTTAGCTAAATACACAATCTTCATGTATTAAATGAAATAAAAAGCAACTACAGAAGATACATTATTAATATACCTTTTATTTAATATTGATTGATATTAAAACTTAATGATTACTTTTATTTGTTTAATCAATATTTAATATTAAAATATTTTACAAATATGGGCTTCTTTGGAGTCTGAGTACAGCCTTTTTATAAACCTGTCTTAGGTTAAGATCTCAGTAACAGTTACAAATCAATAATTCAGTAGAAGTTTTTTCACATTTAAGGCTAAGTACATACCTCAATCTTCAACTGAGCCTGAAAGGACTTCCTTTGGAAATCCTGACTGAAAACCAAGTAATTAATTAATCAGAACAATTTCTTAAAAGAAAAGTGCCCTACAGGCCCACTTGGTAAAAAAGATCTTAGTTTTTAACATTCAGCAAAGTTTCCTGTTAAAAATAGTCCATCTTCCAGAAGAGGTTCCCAGTCCAAAACCAGGTCTGGCTCCAACAGCAGTTTCAGCTAGGTGACAAAACTCTGGACAGCTGGCACCTCAATCCAGTAGCGGCTATTGCTGCCAGCACATGTGGTGGTGGACGCAGGGCAGGCTGAGGGGCCCTGGATACATCTCAGTCTTGCCTAACGGCAGTACTTCAAAAACTTGGGTACTCCAGTCTTGGCCCTGAACTTCTCTAAAGGCAAGAACTTTTTCTACTCATTACAGAATCTCTGGATAGGCATGAGCACAAGATCTCTGCTTTCCTTTTTTGACCTGTGTAGGTAGAATAGAACATTGAAAGAAATTATACTGCTGGGAAATGGTCAGGGGTTTTCTTGCATGGCAAGCCAAGACCATGCGATCCATAAATTTCTTCATACTTCACCGATAGGCAAAATTATTCTGCTCTGTTTTTTCCTTCCTTATTTCCAGCTGCTAACCTTTGCTAAAAACTCCATAAACTAAGACATCCCTCAGGAGTCAGTTGCTCCAATTCCTCTGGAATATATTTGCCAAGAAAGGGCAGGTGGCCCAAACAGCAGCCTGGATGGAAACATGATTCACCATATAAACATTTGGGAACCCTTGTGCCCACAAAATTGAATGGGAGTTGGCAGGTATGAAAGGCTAAGTTACATATCTTATTCCCATAGATTCGGAGCACATAAAACTGATTAGTTACCCATTGCAAATTCATGAAAGGACGTGCACACATGGACTTTGCCAGAGTAACAACATTCAGCAGGAAGGAGTCTGAATTTGCTTAGATAGCCTAGTCTGATTCTGCTGAGCCAATCATATGTTCAAAGAGCTAAAAAATATCAGTGTGAACGGTGTTCTGTTGCACATTAACAGGAAGCGATCTATATTTGATTTTAAATTGTCATATCCCTTAGCATGCCCACTATAGGTGAAACACTGAAGAGGAAGCATAGGAAGTCCTTCAGCATCATGTTTATGACAACATCCTTCCAGCAATCAACATGAACACGCACACAGCAAAGGTTTCTGCTTGAGGTACTGTGTACAAAACACAGGCAGCAGATTTTCAGAGGTAATGAAGTTCAGAGAAGTTAGGGCTTCTGTCATCAAAATACTTCAGGAAATTTTATTTCTTCCTATAGTAGCACCAGAAATGTCACTGGCATTACTAGGGAGTGAGCAATTTACAAGACAGGTAGACAGAAGAGAGTTCTGCTTTTTCCCAGTACTAGTAGCAATGCTATCATCATCTGGCACAATCAAATTGAACCTGTCATGCATACATATGGGTGTTCATGCAAACTTAAAAAAAGAGTACTGTTTAGGATTTTTTTTTTTTTAGTTTTGTGGTTTTCAATTGGACTTACTGTTGTCTTGACAAAATGCATGCATTCAAATTTGAGGGTTAAGCACCTTCCCAAATTAGAATTATCACTATTTAAGGAGACACAGATTGAAACATCTTTCCTAAACTTTAATTATACTGCATGATTCCTGCAAAGAATCTATTCATAGGCTGACAGATTAGATTGGAACACTGCCTGGTGGGTTTTGCTTGACATGATGATACCCAGCAATTGGTTACTTAACCAACCCCATCAGTGTGTCCTCCACACTTGCAGGTTTCCATTCTTTCTTTTATTCTGGCTTGAATGTTCAATTGTTCCTGGTGCCATTCTTCTTTGGTTGTATTAAAACCTCACTTGTTTTTAAAATATTTTAAGCTTGCTGTAAGTACGAATACATTGCTTTTCAAACAAAGAAAAAAATATGGTTGAGTTTTCTCCCTTTTTGTTCTGTTTTTCACCTTTTTTTAATAATATATCCTTTCTAATACAACATTTATTGATTTATTTTACAGACAATTTGTCAAATCACAGTTGTAATGACATTTACTTTATCCTCATAAAAATCCCCAAATTGCTGTGACACATGAAATCGCAGTGTTCTTTAAAGAAGTGCTTATTATGGGACAACCTTTACAAATGAGGTGCACAGATACCTTTCTAGCCTACTCACACTCCAAATTTATCTTCAGGTGTCAAACCCTAATCTGGTATGTTGGATCAATTAAGCAGCATTTCAAGAACACATACAAGAGTACCCACAACACCAAACATTAAGCGTACTAAATGCTTAACTAGGATCATTACAGACTGTAAGCTTCTTTGCAAAAGCAACAGATGCAGAGAGATTTCTTCAGAGCTTATTAAGGATGAGTCTAATTTATGTGCTCCGGATTGCTGCAGAAATCTACACTTACCATACAGAGTCTGAGAGGAGGTCTTGATCTAGACATCTAAATATCCCCTGGAGTCACAATAAGTAATGTTATAAAAAACATGTTATCAAGTTTAAACATTTAATAATATATGCAAAAGTACTTGTGGCAGGAACTGTACAATTTCTGAAGTAAGAACAAATTTAGCTAAGGGATAGACAATATATTATGTTGCTTCTGAAAGAGTAAAGGCCTCTTTCCTGCCTTACCTTAAATTGTGGATTAGATTTCCATCATTCTGAAGTTGTAAAACCCCAAGTACTGTGTTAATGAATCCTAGAATCACCCATAGTCCTGATGGTGCCTAACACAAAATGCCTACAAATTTGTTTGGGGTTTTATATTTGAGAGAGTAACTTCTTGTATTGTGTATTTTTCTTGATAAGCCAACAAAAAGGGCACTGATAATACTTTCATTGATTTAACCTTTCAGCCAAGTGCCTAGTGTTTGCAACTGTATCCCCAGCTGGTTTCTGGTGATACTTATGGGATGCAGAGCTTACCGGTTACTTACAACACTTGCAAATTTTCAAGTTCCTATTACATTGACAAGAGGTACTGACTTTCACAGACTTTTTATTTATTTCTGCATGACTTCATTCTAGCAATAACATTGTCATTCTCAAAGTGGCACTCCTTTGCTACCAAATGGAAAAAGGGTGAAAAAGGACTCCGAGAAACTGGAAGCCAAAGTCTTCCCTGTTCTGTTTGGGGCAGAGCTGAACACTTCCTTAAAAAATCATCATGAGATAAAGTATTCACCATGCTCCTCTTACATGTTGAATGGGTAAATTAACTATAAAATCAGTAAGACAGTTTTATTTCAAAAAAAATTGCAAGCCTCTGATGCAGTTGAAAGCAGCTGAAGTTAGCTGCAAGAATATTAGTCCTTATAAGAAAAGGCCAGGAAAAACTAGTTTTGCATTTAAATTAAAAGAAAAAAAAAGAAAAATAAAGAAGTAGTATCTTTACAGTAAACATCTATTTTTTTACAACACAAACTACACTAATGAGTAATATAGCATTTTGACTGCATCACTGTTAGTCCAAGGGCATGGACAATCCCTTCCATTATATGTATAATACGAAGAAAAAATTTGTTTACATGGTTAATTTTTTTTTTTTTAATAGACAAGTTGTGTTACTTAGCATTTAAGGTATCTGTTGCACCATTAAAATCAAAACCTAACTAACACAGTATAGGTAAGATTTTCCTTTGAGGAAGGGTATGATCAGTAAGCATCTACCTCTTTATTGACTACTTCTTCCTCAGAGTTTTGTACATCATTAGGCTGTCAAAGCAGCAAATTTATATTCTTTACTGATTAAATTGCAGCTACAGCCACTGAGCAAGATTCTTGCTCTAAACATAATAAAAATCTATCAAAGGAAATCACAGATTGATTGTTATTTGTCAGTCCTACTGAATAATAAGTATCAGTTATCATCTTACTCTCAACAAACATGACAAGAAAAATACTATTCCACCATGATAATTTTAAAATAAGCTTTAAGGCTTTTTAAGACAGTCTGTAAGCCATTTTTTTATGTATGATTTATTTCAAAATATTTTTGTTTTTGGAAGAAAATATTTCACTAAACATTCGAGGCATAAAACAAATTTTCATATAGAGTGGATGAGTCAGCAAAAATTTCAGAAAGGTTTTCAGATCTGATCAAAACCCAAAATAATCTTTCACCTGCAGAAACAGAGAATTTTAAAACCTTACATAGGTTTTAAAGCATAATATAACAGTCAATAACCAATAGTCATACAACTCCACTTCACCCTATATTTAAATTAATCTTATTAAATTCATTCACTATTCAGCATATTGACTGCAGAAACACGGAGCAAAGTGTCCTCACTTTGTGAGAGTTCACACTTCAAGTGTTCGCACAAAACACTGCAGGTAAATCTTTCACACGTGACTTAAAAATCGTATTTATTTCTCTGTTGCATCATTGCACAGATGACAGTAAACAAAACAAAAACCACATTAACCTACTCTAACGGTATTTTATCATCATCTCTGTCCTTTTGGAGAAGGTATGAATGTTGCAGCTTTCCTAAAAGATTTTATTTATGTACCATTGAATCGCGCAACATAATCCAGTTATAAACTGAAACATTGCTAAAATCTCCTTTCATAGCATAATCTCATCAGTGGTGTCATGGGTGTTTCATCACCCTTGAATTGCTGTGTTTTTCCCTGGCAAAGTACACACGGATTACTGTAAATGCTTCTCTATAAACTTGTCCTCGATGGATACTCCTCACATTCTGTAACAGTTAAAACATCTCCCTAAAGACTCTCATACTTTCTTCATTACAATCCAGCCCTAACATCTTTTGGTAGTTAGAAGCATTATATTCCTTAAATATGCAGAAAACAATAGGTTTTGCTTCATCTCTATTTTGCAACACACATTTCAAATAATATTATTCTCTTTTGAAGTATAATGCACTTTTGAAACAGCTGTGTGCCAAACCAGTAAAGCTACGCTTGGACATAATGCTCATCTTTCAGTAATTCTGCTGTTGTGGAGGGTAGAATGGGATAGGAAGCAGTTGCTGTGTACAAGCTGCAGACAGTTTCTACGTCTTTAGAAACTTATTTGCAAAGTCAAGAAGAAAAGGAAATGGTTTGAAGATGTAAGCCCTTCAAGTAAATATAGTGATGTACAGAACTATTGCAAAGCACGTGAAAAAATGAAAATAGAAAAAGGGTCAGCTTAGGCTTGGCCTTATCCTTGTTTCAGGGACTAAGCAAAGCAACACGGACACAGGCCAGTCTGTAAGGAAGGAAATTAACACCCATTTTCATGCATTGCAGGTCCCATTTCCTTTCCTAACCAGAGAAGCTTTGCAGAATGAAGGTCATGGCTCCACCTTTCCTCGTTCCAACGTCCTCATGAAATAAAAAAATGCAAACGAAATGCCATTCAGTGGTGAAGCTACAAGAGCACTTGCTTGTAACAGGGAAGATGACCTGCTCCACTATGCTGGAGCAGAACAACTGAAATCTGGGAGGAGAGGCAGAAACAGCCTTTTGTATTACTGGGATGCTCAATGACGAGCAAGAATTTTCAGTCAGAAATAAGTTGCCTTTCCCCTGCTAATTCCCCCACAGAAACCTTAGCTATTCAGTTTATTCCATTGATTGATGAGCATGAGCATGTTCACGCATTCACACAATTCTGAAATCAAATGTTTGCTACGCCACTGGAAACGTATTCAGGATTGACTAAACATGGGCAGTAGGCAACACAAAGTCATTCAGATGGGAACCAAAGTTGTCCTTTCTTCTCTCCTTCCTGAAATAAAGATTAAGTTTCTATTTCATCTCATGGAATCAGAAGGCAAATTTATTGAATTATCATTTTGTGGAATACCATTGCAATAAAGAAATCAATAGTTTAAAGAAAAGTAGTGTTTTTAATAACCATGGTTGACCAACAAAGCCTTAATGACAACATACGCCATCATAATTAAGCCCTTTTAGCAGCAATCATGGCCATCCTTGACTGTGTTAGACTGATCAAATCATCTAATATAGTAAATCAGTTTTATTACCCGAGATACAGCCATTGGATGGGTGTCAGACTTACGGAAAAATATTTCAGACATCATTTCTGAGTGTGTTTACTTGGTTGGTTGCTGTGGTTCATTATTTAATTGTGAGAAACAAATTACTTAATTGAATCTCTATAAACTGATGGTTCCCAACAATTATTTAATGAAGGAAATGGCAGAAAATAATACTCTGATGCAAAAGCAAAGACCTACATATCCAACTTTAAACAGAAAAGGTTAAGCTATTTTTAAAAAATATCTATTAAATAAATAACCTATGAAGGCATAGAAATGTAAGTATTTGTTATAGCTTCTGAACATTTAGTTAATCAAGTATTACAAATATGTCAAGAAGTACAATTATTTCTGGGCAGGTTAAGTCTTGCTGGAAGCAAAAAGAACAAGTGTGACTCGAGAAAGAAATTTTTGCAGACTAATTAGTAAAGTCAACTGTAAAACCTACATGTACACAAAAATATTCCATGCAGAGAAAGCTTTCTCTGGTCACTAAGAGCCCTCATGAAGACCTCTGTGCCACAAGTTTGCAAGACTTCAAGAAAGTCTATCCTACAGTACTCTCTCCTTACATTTTTCCCACAGAAAATCACCACGCAACTGAGCAACATTTCCAACCAAAGCAAAATACAGGACATGCTTCAAAACAGCAGGAAACAAATCTCAAGAGCAGTGAGTAAGTGCTACCCAGGAAAAACCGAGCACTTCAGTTCATAACAAAAACTAAATCACTGAAGCCCCATCTGTTGGGAAATGCCTCAAAAATTTCACAACAAATTGGAACTGACATTAAAATCAATTCACGACTATGAAGAACTCTGTTGGTGAATAGATGTATTTGATTACTATTTCCTGAATTGGCATATTACTTTCAAGGGAATCTCTGAGCAAGCCTGCTAGTCTCCATATACTGATCTGAAATGAGTCAAGTTCCAGCTTTAGTCATTTACTGTAACTCAAAGTTTTTTTAAATGGACATTAGGCCATTGTTCCCTATAAAGCTCAATTCTGGAATAATTTTAGTTTTCGCAATGCTTTGATTTCAGAGTGATACAGGGAAAAACTACTATAAGTGTGTAGTTCCATTAACTTTCAAAAAGCCTTTGTTTTCAGATTTTATTATGAGAATTTAAGTACAGAAATATGCTTAAAATAGAAAGTATACACTGAACTAAATATAGATACAAACCCATCTATGCCACAGCAAAACAGAGCAACCACATTTTTAATTCACCTGACTACAACATAGTCACGTGCAGCAAATACCTCAGGAACCAACACTGAAATAGAGACTAATTACTACTTGTGCGAGGTAATTAAAGGTACCTGTCAATATCTTAGAGAACTGGGAGCTGAGGCAGATTAACTATTAAATCAGTCAGTTAATTGCAAAAACCTGGTTCCCCTCCCTCATTACTGGGAACACACAGGTAGATGCTAAGTCACAGTTTAGTCCTCCTCCCTGCTGAGTTCTGCCAGACCTGTTCTGGCTCCCTCTGGCTCAGCCCCTCTACAGGACCTTTCCTTATGATGTCTATCTCTTAGCCTTCTATTCTCCAGATACTGACCCATTCCATCTAGATTTTTCACTTTGGTTTCTAGCTGTAGTCTGCCTCACTATTTGTGCTAGGTTCCAGCAACTAAACCTGGGCTTTACTCTCTTTCAGGGTGTTTTCTGTGTAAATGGAAGATGGGGAAGCTGAGGGAAGAAGAGAATATCTGAAGTTAATCTAGCATTGACAAATAGAACTGTTTAGCTCCAATATTCAGAAGATAATAGCAAAGGTGGAAAAGGCCTCCTGAACAAAGTGGATTCATCCACAAAAAATAGTAAGTGAAAAGGAAACCCAAAAACTGTTCATGCAGTAATTAAGGATTACTCAGAGATGCTTCAGCTCTCCTATTTGTCTTAGTCAGACAATCTGACATAGACTTAGCTCATTCTGTTCAGACAATGAAAGTTCCCGGTGTACTCAGGTTATGCTTCAGATTTGTAGTATATTAAGCCATAGAAATACAGAATCTTAGGATCGTTCATGTTGGAAAAGACCTTAAAGGTCATCAAGTCCAATCATAAACCTAACACTGGCAAGTCCACCACTAAATCATGTCCCTAAGCACCACATCAACACATCTTTTAAATACCTCCAGAGATGGTGACTCACTAGCTTCCCTGTTCCAACACTTGGCAAACCTTTCACTGAAGAAGTTTTTCCTAATATCCAATCTAAACTTCCCCTGGTGCATCTTCAGGCCATTTCTTTTTGTCCTATCACTTGTTGCAGGGAGAAGAGACCAACACCCACCTCGCTATAACCTGCTTTCAGATTCCAGCTCAAAAGTTTATTTCTTCCCAGATAAGTATTTATTGCCTTGGATTCCATTAGGTGTTCTAATGTCTTTTTTCTTTCGGTCTGGCATTTTCAGCTTGCTCCAATACTTTAAAGAAGACAGTGTTTACTGTAGTAGGCATCTTTACATACCAGAAATTCTACAGCCTGTGTCCTATCATTTGGTTATAAGGCAATAGTGCATATACAGAGTTCATGACTCTTTAATCCTAAATTGTCTGCTTCCCAATACTAGATACTATCAGGTATTTTCTAAAAATACCTGAAAAAGCAAGAAAAGGTATTTTCCTCTTATGCTGGAAACTTGTCCATAACCTATTAAAAATGAGGACAGACCAGCAAAACTGTCTACCTGTTCAATAAAGGATTAAATCAGCAGTTCAGAATGCATAGCTCACTTCAGATATCGTAAGTTGTACTTTTAGTTTCTAGATAGTAAAACTATCAAAATAAGGTTTTGGCATGTATCAGATCAAACTCATTTTCTTCAATAAAAAAAGTATTTATCTGAACTGCTCCATTCCTTATAAAAAGTGTGCAAGAAGCATACAAATGTCAGCCACTTATAAAAAAGTCAACTTTATGTCCCATATCAAACCAAAGGAAAACAAGCGTTTATAAAACAGGTCTATCAGATACATCCACATTTTGTATGCAAATATCATACAAGTAAAGTTAACTCAAATCTACATTAGAATTCAAGAGACAAATGTCACTTTTTCACCAGTATTTGTGCAGGCTCACAATTTCATTTCACTGTTCCATTAACCCTGCTGCGCTGTGCCTTATTCCAGTAGTCACAAGCAATGCTGCAACTCTTCATATTGTAAATATAAGAGAATCCCAACTCATTTGTTATTACCCTTTATCCTATTCATTGAATGCTGCAACACCCAGCGGAATACAGGTATGTTGTGATATTATTGGACCATCTCATGACGTGTAAGGACAAGCTGAAGCACACATATATTTACTGGTTTTAACACTTGAAGTTGCAATCTTAATAACTTTATCTTTTCATTAAAAAAAAAAAAAGAAAGAGAGAGAGGAAGAATTTAAAACACCCCCACCAACCAAATGTGAAGCTGATAAACCATTTCTTGCCCTGTCCAAATCCTTCAACATCTAAAGTATGGGGTGCATGAACCCAGATGTACTGTCAAAGTCCATTCACAAAGGAAAAGAAAATCACACATATCCTTATTTCTGGCAAATGGTAATGCAGGAAAGATAACCAAAACTTTTGCTTGAGCAAACTTTGTTCTGGACACATAGACAAAAGAAATTCAATGGGTATTGCACTTTCTGGGAGAGGTTTGTGAACGAGAACTCTCATTTTATTTGCTTTTTCCTACCAGTCAAAAAACATAATCCAACTTCCCAGGTGTGTGAAGCACTGCTAATATACATTTCATGGTTGGATAAACATAAAAATGCCTACATAAACAGGAAAAAATATGAGCTGAAAAATGCTGCTGTCATCAGTAGAGCTAAGTCTCACCCAAAAGACAGATAAAAGGTTTCTAAAAATTTTAATCTTTCAAAAAGTAAAGAAACGTAAATTCCCAAGTAAGTTTGACCATGCAATATATTTGAAGAAATTTTCAACAAATACAAAAAATATCTTGAGGTTTTGAAATGAGTATGAAGGGTTATTTTTATTTCTTTTCAAAATGTTACAGTGAAAAAAAGTGAAGGTTTTTTTAATATTTGTGTACTTTCTGGTGCTGTACGCAGACAAACAGTGATTATGTACAAGCGAAGGATCAAAAATCAAAGCAATAAATGCTTAAACAGAACACGCTCTACCCTTTTCCTATGGAAACATTCTTGAAAACAAATTGGAATGTATATAATTTCAAGGTTTATTCATAATGCTGAGCTTCAAAGCTTAAAAAGCCCCAAACTCACAATGATGTGGAAAATACAAGTACGCTATAATATTATTAGGAAGACTTATTTGGAAACTGAAATGCAGTAGTAGTTTTCTTGTTGAATACACATGATTTATGTGCACAGAGAATCTGTCTCTTGTGATTACTGGAATGTGGTCCCACAAGATGCCAGAGACACTTTGTTTTGCTCCATGGGCTTCTTGTGGTATGGAGACAAACTGAGTTCAATCCACACCACAAACGGTGCAGAGCAATGTTGTGCAAACATGGATATCTGAACAAAAACCTGGGAACTTATTCTTGGCTATGAATACAAACAGAATGAGGAACTTCAACAATCCTACCTGTAAAAAGGACTAATAAACTAATTCTCCCAGAAGGAAAATTCTGGGATCTCAAGATAGTCAAATTAAGCCATCTGGCATAGAAAGAGAGGAAAAGTATGGACCTATAAAGGGCTTGGGAGAAGTGGGGGGTGTACTGGTTTGGTTTTCTTTTTGCCTTAAGATACATCTTCTGCTGGCATTAATTGCTCAAAAGAGTGGACATTTATAAAGAGCTTGGTTTATAATATTGGCAGGATTTTCTGCATTGGCAGCTGTTGTACCTCCTTCAATGTTACCCCTAGCATTTCTTTGTTTGCAATGTCATCACTGAATGTTGAAGGAAAAATCTTAGAAGTGGACAGGTGTGGCGATCAGCTTCAGTGAGCAACCAGGGAGAGACTGCTCATGGAAGAATGAGGTTTATCTGAAATACAAGACTCAGAATGTGGTTTCTCTGCAGGGACAGGAATGGCATCCTGTGACAAGGCATGCACAGGAGAACTACAGATGGCTAAGCTGGGTAAAACTCTAGCAAAAATGACAATAACACATATTTTGTTTAAAAATGGAGTATGGTTGCCAAGATAGAAGTATAAATTTAAAAGGAGGAAAACTAGAAATAAAATAAGAGTGCGTCCAGGTACAGGTTTTATGCTGAGAAAGACAGCGCTTGATATGCTAAAACATACATGCAGGAAAAATAATTTCATTTCTTTCCTGAAGTTATCTGAGTTTCCAGAAGCAGCAAACATTTCCTTACATTCTGCTTGATTGTTGTGAAAGCTAACACAGTTTCCATTTTTTAAAAGTCTTTATTTTTCAAAGGTGCTTTACCTTATCTTCTATGCTAGACAAACTGACATATCACAAAACACTCTGTCACAAAGGACAAGCAGGAACACTTCTTGAACAGGTCTTAGGCACATTTTCTCTGGCTGAGCAGTGCCTTCAGAAATCCAACCTGTTTTTGCACTGTGTGAGCAGAGCAAGAGCTTGGGAGAGGGGGTCTAAAGACAACACACTAAGGAGATCTGGAAGCAGAGCAATGAAAACTGCCTGGGTCAAATTACCACTCTGCAGATGCCCAGTACAGCAAGTAAAACAGCAGTGGAATTACTAAGGCAGCAGAGCTTGGGGTACTGATTAAACAACTCGCTGCCGAGCTTATCAATATCAATCGGACCATCCATGATCTTATGCTACATCCAGGCAAGGTTGTAATTCCACTCAGTGCTGGAATTCCAGAGGATTTTCCAGGATAAAGCTGTGAGGCATTACCTTAACTTATGCATTCACTCACTGGCTAATGTGGGGAGGAGAATCTATTTTAACCTCTGTTGGCTGCCAGGATGTGTCATTGCCACTAGTACAGCACGACAGCACTCTGAGAGGCAGCAAATGGTGCTCTTCTTAGTGAAGGGATAAACTGCTATTTCAAAAGCAAAGTATCTGAGAATAAGGGCCAACCTGACACCTAGGCTGCCCTAGTTTAAACCTCTCTTAAGAATAACAGTAATTCCTGTGCAGATAGCCTTCTGCAGAAACAAGGGAGCTTAAGAGCCATTCTGTGTGATCATCACCAGTACAGTGCTGTACAACACAACAGACAACTTTGATTCAGCTTAATGAATGCAATGTTAAACCACATATTTCAGCAGGTGTGAATTACGTGCAGAATCAACTTCTGTGTTTTTCTTTTAGCTCTAAAACCAGGGAACGCAGCAATTCCGAAAGCCTCATCTTGATGAAATCAAATCACAGACTGAAAATTCAGTTTAAGAGTCTGATTTAAAAAAAAAAAAAAAAGACAACAATTGTTATTGATGTGTATCATATGTAAAGAGAGAGTAATGTGAAGGTGGTTGGGAGGACAATTTGCCTCTTCATCACTCTGCAGAATGTGCATTTCTATTTGCAACAGGGAAATAAATTATCCCAAAATATCTCTCAGATAAATCTCAACTTACTCTTTTCACATTGCTGTGTAGAAACCAAAATAACTGTGAAAATGTTCAAAGCAAATGGTAAAGATTCACAATACCTTTAAAATGGGCTGTAAAGAGTTCTGATTGAGACATTGAAGTATCAGGGACAAACATGAAACAGGTTACACTGCAAAGTCTGTAACAAACTGAGCTTCCAGACAGCTTCAATGGTAACCTCCTTCACGGACTCTGCACTCCAGCTCTTTCATGATGCCTTCACAACTTAAGGCTTCCTAACATTTCATCTGAGCTGATTCAACTTTGATTAGATGGGATTCAAATCTCTTTTACTGAACAACATGTAAAAGTGGAATGAACCCACTGATGCAATATCAAATCTGTCTCTTGGTTCATTTTTGTTCTTGGACATAAGATAAATATTTTGTGAAAGATCATAAATTGTCAAGATGAACATCTGAAAGAAGCCAGAGTCAAAATTTCATTGCAATTTCTCTGCTAATAAATTATTTACAAGAACAGAATGTCGAATAGTACACAAAAAGACATTAGAAAACTTATCATCTGTGCTTTAGTTGAGTTGACAAGCAGTTTCGAAAGGACCACTTACAGTATAACCAGGAAATATGGAGAATAAGATTAGAGCACAAGAAAGCAACTGTTAATCGTGAGTTAAGGATAATATTAGCTTGGGGTATGAAAGGACCACATGACTGCCACTGATTTATACCCTAACACTGTCCCTTAAGCAATTATTGGTGCATATGGACGGATGCAGGATTAAGTCCTTACATTCAGCCACATTGGTGAGGAAGGAAGCCAGGCAGGCAGCAGTGAGTTAGGACCAGTGATGTGCCCTGACACTTCCCAGCTGTGCTCAAGCTGGCTGGATGCGGAGGGAGGCACAGCCAGCAGAGCCACTGCCGGCACGAACAGCCCTGGCACCAGGGGTGTCCCCAGCACAGCTCCCACCAGATGGCTTCCCTCTCATTCCCACAGTGTGGCCAGGAAGGCAGCAGGGCAGAGGCAGCACATGCCACTTTCCTGGTACAGCTGCTCATGCCACCTGCAAACTCAGAGTAACACAGCCACCACCACCACCTCCGCCACATACCAGCCCCTTCCTAAAATACTGCCTTTCTCATGTCAGCTTTACGTCCCACTTCCCTTACCACACCTAACACTTGCTCTGACCCTTTGTGACTACATAAGTCAACATCATCAAATCAGTAAGAAAAGTATTGTAATTAAGGGAACTGAATAAATAGGGCTGAAGCTCTTCTTGGGGACATCTTGCAAGAGACTGTAAAATAAAAACAAAAAAAAATCAGTTTTTAATGCTCACATGCACCTTATATGCAGAGATTTAATGTTTATCAAAGCAGATCTGTAGGAGAAGACCATCTGGTCACTAGCTGTGGCAAGGAGAATTTCTTCCACAGTGCTGTCCAAAGTGTACTAAGTACACCCATCACTTCAAGTTTCACTTTTCATTAAGCAAATGAAGTCTATCTTTGTGATTAAAAAAAAAAATGGAAGAAGAGCTTACTAAGGCTGCAGGCAATAAAAGAGGACTTTTCTGGATGGCAGCATTCTCTCAGTGTGCCAGAAAAATCCTTGCCAGGAATCACAAAGTTCACCAGATGTTCACAACAAAGGAGAAGAAACAGGAACTACGATCAAGGGAGTCTCTCAAGGGTGGAAGCCCATCCATCACACGAGTTTCTACTATTCACTGTCTCTTTTTTTTTTTTTTTTTTTCTTTTTCACCCATACTCATAGTGCCCACTACCTGTAATTTTTTACTGTCTGAATAGTTCTATATTGCAGTCTGGCCAGGCTGAAAACAGCCATTTAATAATCTTTGATGAGATGAAGCTCTTCAATGAGCTTGGTTGCTCACTATTTCACAGTTACATCTGTGAGAACACATCTGAAACACTGCCATACCACCACATACCAAAGAACCTTTTTTCAGCCATGACCATTTCCGTGACTGCAAACATCCAAGAGGAAAGACAAATTGAACGAAGAGAGAGAAACAATGTTAAGTTGCAACAAATGAGTAAAGGAAAAAAAATAAGTAAATAAAACCAGTTACACCAGTAACACCAAAGAAAATTTAAGCAAAAAAATAGTAGGATACCTATGGAAGATGGGGAGAGGTGAGAAAAGCATAAATTGCGTTGACAGCATAAAAAAAAAGAGAAGTAAGAAGGTAAAGATAGTCTTTAAATTGTATACAAACAATGTGTTTGCAAAGATAGATAAGCATAGATAAACTAGGTATTGATTAATAAAATTACCACCACAAGAGGAAAAATGAATGACTCAAAATGATGACACTTTAAGCATTACTAGAATTTTAAAAATAACTTTTATATTTAACAAATATGGTCAATTATAATGTAAGTACTCCAGGACATCTGAATCTAATCAGGAATAACTGCCTGTGCTGGTAAGATTCCAGTTCAGAAGGTAGTGGTCAGGTGGAAGAACCTTTTCAGAGTTTAGCACTAAGAGTGAAAGTTCCGTTTTCACTACAGGATGCAAATTCAGCTCAACCATACTACTTGTTCCAGCATTTGAGGTGATATTTCCATACTTAAGGCTTCATTCTTCAATTACAGAAGCTTATTCAACCTCATCAGTCATGAGATCTATCAAGATCTATCTATTTTATTAGTCCCTATATGGAAACTGACAGCAGGGATAGAACAGATTGTGACTTCTTGAAAGGCTGGACCAGATTATCTTTCAAGGTTGCTCCTAACCTTCCATGATTCTGTGATGCTCTGCTCTTGTATGTAATTCTGATTGTTCTCAGATCCTAATGGTCTATAGTGCAGAGCAGCACATCTGACATTATGGGCACAATCTGGGCAGCAGAGTACAAAGTACCACTATTCCTGTGTGATATCTTAGTGCCACTTAATAAAGGCATAGTTTTCTGTATTAATTAATGGTCAGGAAGTTGTAAGAGGAATCATAGTAAATTCCTCCAGCTGAGGACAAAAATCAAACAGAAAGGTTTTGAACAACTTTAATCTGTTTTAGTGTGGACTTTTTTATAATTACCAAGATCAGTATTGCTCAGCTTCATATTTGCATTTCAGCTGTTTTACACCCTAAGCCAGATTTCACAGAATAAATCTGTATTTTCCAAAAAGGTAATTACCCACATCAACCAATGAATGTTCATTATAGTCAAAGATGGAACAATATGCTTGCTTTGTAAAAATGTGCTTTGTTTTCTTTTCAAAGAAAATAATTTCCTAATAATTGCAAGGAAGAGGAAGAGGGTAAAACTGTTACTAAAGTTAATGCAGTTATAATTCAATTTAGTCTTAGCCATCGGCGTAAGTGTTAATACCTTCTATCCTCTTATTCATAAAGCTATCACTGGAAATTGTATCAACAGTGCATTATACACTCCCTGTAGCAATGCTCTTGGCTTCAGACCCAATGAACTCAGTTTATCTTTTTTCATTGAGTTCCAAATTTATTAGACATATCTCATATTATTTTCATTTGTGATATAAACTTGTCTGACTGGTTTCCCAGCTCTAGAGTAGTGATTTGTCAACCTTTAGTAAATGAAGGTTGCTTTAGCATAACAATTCTCTGCTTGGTTGATACCACCAGATAAAGTAATTTTTTTTTTTGTCTAGTTGAACATAAAGCACCCTGAGTGTACTGAATATAAAGCACACATCCACTAGAAGAGAATGAAAAATGCAAGAAAGATAAACAATATAATCAGCAAACCGGGTTACTCATGTGAAGACATAAAAGAGATGTAAATCCACCACTGTCTTTTCGTACTGAACACAAATTTTAAAAAAGTCTTCGTGCTAAAAAATTTTTTTTCTAATTACTTGGATGTGCTTACAAGATTTTCTGCACACTGATCCTGCTGCTTGTTCAGAACTAGCCTTCCAGATTAGCAGTCTCAGAATATATGAAAAGAGTGCATCACCTCATTCTTCTACAGACCTGCATTTAGCTCTCGCAGAGCACTTAAACAGCCAAGGTGAATTACGTATCTGTCAGATTTCTCTTTTGCCTTTACCCCAACCTTAGGATATATTAAGGTATTTCTCTTCTTTGTAGGATATGAAAAGCCTCTGAAGCACATACTATACTGACATAGATCGTTTTGCACTTCCAAAAATGCCTGTGAACAAATGTTTTTCAGTACTCCCAAGTCCAATTCAGCATAAAGCTCAGCATTTCCTGGGGATCCATAGCATGCGTGCACTAATATTTTGCCAGGAGCAAAATTTTACTAGAATTTTTCACTGTGAAATTTTAGTCTTTTTATAGAAAATACACTCAGCTAGACAAAAACATTTCACATCTTTCGTTGGAACAAAAACCAAGAAAAGCATTAAGCCAGTTTACAAATTGTGCCAATTTTGCCAGCAATGAGATGTTTTTCCCTCAGTTCTAAGGGCATTTTTTTTAACACAGTATAAAAATGCAGGTCTGAATGCTACATTCGATTTTCAAGAGCACTGCATGGATATGGGAGAATCTGAGCAACTCTAGGAACTTCTGCTCCCCAAAAATGCATGGGGAATAAATAAACTTTATAACAAAGTTCCTTGGAGGGTTAGGTATCACAAAAAAAAAAAAATAAAGAAAAGAAAAGAAAAAAAGGAAAGAAAAGAAAACCAAACCCAAACAATAAAATACCATTATTGAAAAAAAATTTCAATTCCAGTCAGTAAGTAAAATGTTTCAAAGTACAATCCCCTGTTACTACCACAAGAATAAGAGTACGAAGCAACTCTTCTTTTTGCGAGAGAGAGAAATGTTAACTATTCTTTCAAAGACGGGAAATCTGGCATGGGAAAGAGACACAGGAAAATAAAAAGCTAAAATGGTAATAAATATTTAAACACAAATAGGGGTTCTGGAATTTATCCTTGTGCATTTGAATCAGTTTACAGGGCTCCCCTGTGCCTTTGGACATTTTGTTGGGCAGCTCTTGATTCATAGCTTCTAAGATCTAATTTGCTTTAATCTTTGTGATTGAATAATGATGAATTGCAGAGCCTGGAACTATGCAGCAGAAGTCTTTCATCCATCCATCCAGTTTCTTTGCAAAATGCCTTCTGCCACTGATCACTGTTTCTCTTAGCCCATTTGTTGAACACTAAAGCAAATTTCACAGTCCCTCAGCCATATTTTAAAAAGTACTCAGACAAATTAATGGAAGCCTATGTCTCACATCCCCATCTATGTTAATGAACTACCTTTCCCAGTTGTATCATAATTACCAATTTGGCCAAAATAAGCTTTAACTAGGATTCACAATACGTTTTCTATAAACACGCAATTGTATTCTGAAATACCACACAGTAGGCCAAACATCCAGAGAGTAACAAAAAACCAAAGGACATGTTGGCATAGAGGTGATAGTATTTTAATTTGATTGCCTAGGAAAAGGAAGTTTCTGTTATCATGCTGTACACATATGCCCACACAAGGGTGGGGAACACTTGCATGTCTGAAGCCTTTACGTGTCTGCAGTCTCTTCCCCACACTCAATCGCAGCAAAATGTGTTGTACAAGGAGGTGTACTGACAATAAAAGTTCCTAAAGTTTTTGTGCAAACACATAGCTGGATAACACAGTCTCCATTATTAATCCACCTGGCAATTAACACATCCACCAGGGATGTGAGTTTTTACTCTTGATAGATAACCTACCACCTCAAAGTAAAGCAGAGAAAAATCTTTCCTAATGGGCATCACCTGTACACAAGGATTGCAAAATATAAATAAGTGGTTTAATGTCTCCTATCAACAATTAATACACTTGCTTGCTGATTCATCTTACAGAATGAGTAGCTGTCGAGGCGCTGTGGGACAGAGAGAATCACTATGGGCGGTTCTCCTCTCTCTATTTTAAAGGGATAACTCTCTTAGACTGTTAGTACTATGCTATTTACACAGTACTTTCCATTAATTCTACATGCACATGCCTCATACATTAGAGGCCTTGCCAGACCATGAGTATTTAGTAAGAAGGTGAACTCATCCTAACCCCTTCTGGTTTCTTACCAAAGCAATGGACTCTTACTAAGAATCATTTCATTTCTGTAATCTAGTATCATTCCCTCAAAATCTCCTGCCTCAACAAAAAAAGAAAAAAAAGCCCAAACTACAGCTGCAAATAACCACAAAGCAGGAATTCAGGACATTATGTTGCACAAGTGTGTGTGATCTCAAAGTCTATGTTCTGGCCAACGCTAAAGCCAGAGATCTGTGCTACCATAAGCCTGCCTAGAGAAAAGTTAAGCAAATGTTAATAACTGGTTTGACAGTGTTTTCTAGCTGGCTTCATACTAGGTTATCTTTCCACTTTCATTCAAATTATTTCTATATTTCAGTTTTAATTATTGTTATAACAGGAAAAATTTAATGTCATAACAAACTCATATACAGATTTGCTCATTTGCCCACATAGCAGTTTTGAAATTAAATACTAATGTAGGAAAAGATTTTTTATTTTAAGTGACAATTTGAGAAGCAGCATGGGCTACTTTCCCATCTGTTCAGCTGGTTTTTTAAATGCAAACAAAAATGTAATTTATTTTGGGAGTTTATAGCTCTCTAAATAATAGTCCACTATTTCCTTTTACAGTGCTGTAGTAGAAAAATAAAAAAATTATTTAGCAGTTGTGGCTCTGTTCACAGAAAGAATGGTTACAGAGAGATTCCTTCAGGTGTTTATTATACTGCACAAATTCTAAGACTTCCAAGTGTCCTTCCTTACAATGTATCAGTTAAGACAGAGACTGGAAAATGAGCAAATATGACTTCATAATAAATGTAATTGATGTCAAGAATAGATTTAGGCAAATCCATTTTAAAAGCTCCTAGAATAAATCAAATTATTTTCAAGGTTTGTGTAATGTTCTTCCAAAAACTAATACATCAGACAAAGTAGTGACCGAGTATACAGAAATTTGCTATGAGATCATGAAAAATATTCTGAGAAATCAAAATCGCATGTAAATCAATATCTAACACACTACATGCATCCACTGTCTCTAACTACTGGAAATAAACCTTTATGTAACCATTCATTAATGAAGTCTCAAAGCACGACCCTATGTGTCCATAAAGTATGAATTTAAGTTAAATGAGATAAATGAACCAAAAGAAATTTCTGCAACTTGCACAAGCCTATGTGATGATCACAGAGTAAATCCAGTTCAGAGTTCCAGTTCACTGTTGAGACACTGGTCTATTCCGTACTTCAGCATTGCCAAACTGAAAAAAGTAGGTTTAAATTAAAACTTACAGTTTTGAAATTTTCTTCAACTTCATTAACAAAAATTTTACACAGAGAAAAGCTTGACGTAAAATTCTACATTATAGATAAGACAACCTGAAAAAAATTGCAACAGACCAGTTTAACCACCAGTTGTTCACACAGCTTCTGACCAGCCTACAAACCACACCCACTCACCTCTCTTTAGTTAAGACAGGTTCACTACTCCTTTCTTCCAGCAGTACAGTTGTTTGCTATGTTATTTTTGGATTACAAACTCTGAGGAAGAGAGTATGCAGTATAACAGAAGACCAAGATCTGTTTTCCAAGGGAGGAGGCAGGTCAGCTGTGTAGCCCTCCAGCACTGCCCACTCGTTGAAATGCTCATTGTCCACTCCAACATCCCATGAGCATGATGGTGACTCAGAGAGGAGCCAGCGAACACCAGAATCCATATCTTCTTTTTGGGTCTCCCTACACTTCACATCTTCATAGTCTGGGTTCAAGAGCAAGATGTCTCTTCACTAATTCACTGCATTTTTTAATTCACTGTACACTCAAACTGACACGTGTAATTTCTCTTGATCAAGCTGTTCGTTCTTAAGTCCTTTTCCTGTATTTTTAAGCTAAACTCTTGACACTTTGAATTTTCTGTTGCTGAACAAATGGAAATTGTTCTAAGTCCAAGGACCCTAACACCTATCACTGCCACAACTGCCGTCAAATGCTGAAGATTCCTCTGTAAAGAAAACAGGAATGTCTCATCAAGCTGAAAGTACATTTCCAGGTAATCTGTCTTTTTCTGTTATGTACTGCCTAAAGGCAGATGTCTTAAAACATTCACATCAAGCATCTGCAATTTCACCAAAGAAATGTATATTAAATAGTTTAAAATTAAGTAGTCAAGTGTAGTTGTTGAAACAAGAAACAGTATTTTCATGCCCTGAGCCAGGATATATTAGTACGCAGAAGTATACAAACAGTAAATATTATTATTGGATTAACAGGACAAAAATGTGAAAAAATGAAAAATTTCCATTATTAAAAGAAATAGGCATTAAGATCTCACTGAATTACACAAAGCTATTCCTACAAAACTATTGAAAATGAACCACTGAAAAAAACTTCTCATTTAGTCTTGAAATCAGTTCCAGATGGAAACCATCTGCAAGCATCCTAGTAGAAGTAAAGATGACAACTGAATGTTATAAAGGCAGATTTTCAAGTAGAGCATTTTTGGTTTCATAAGGGACCGAAAAACCTGTCTTGTGGAAATTTCAGGCAATTCAGGCAGTGATGGGCCAGTCATAAGAACAAAAACCTCGGTAAGCTGCTAAATACAGCGCCTAATGCTTGGCTTTACTAAACAAAATCCTTGAAAACAAAAGAAAGGTTCAGTCTGATGTGAGGGAGGAAGAACTAGCAGAGCCATGTAAAGAGAAGATTTAACAGGCCAGGAAGATGATCCTCAGTTGTACTTCTAAATAGATTTGAGAAGGGTATGCAGACTGAGGAAGATTATCTGAAAGAGGGTCAATCCCTGTACAAGCACAGGCCAGTCTCCACTTTATGTAGGTGTAATAGAAGCCATAAGAACATCCAGCCATTTAATGTGGCTGTTCTCATGATCAAAGATGGTTTTATTATAAATTTCCAAATTCCAGGGCTATCAAGGCTGAAAAGCACACAGTGTATCATATTTGATACACATACGGTATTTATCTACTACAGACATTTATCTACTCTGAACACATGTATACACACAAATATGTGTAAAATATATACTGTCAAGCTGTAAGCCAGTAAAAGATACAACAGAAATACTGGGGGGGGGAGAAAATCGTAAGTGTGAAGCTCGAACTAGGAACCATCCTCAGGACTATCAGGAGGAGCTGTTCTCAAATTACCAATTTTGTCTTCCTTTCAGGGAAAAATTGGCTGAAAAGCAAAAATTATGCCTTATGGTTATTTAAAAGAAATATATTCTCTGTATGTATGTATCAGTAACCAGAAATAGAAACAAATGTTAATCCTGAAGTTTTACAGATGAGTTGTTAAGTCTTTTCTATCATGTCACTTCTATCATGATGCCATCTTTATCTCAGAGGTACCATCTGTGCTCACTGCTGTACATACGAACAACAAAGAAACATTCCCCACACACCACTTCTTCCCTGAATGATGTACTTTTATATCATTGTATCACACCATTATAGGATTATCATGCTGAAGATCTCACAGGCTTCCCAAAAGCAAGTCTCAGAACTACGAATCTCATAAATAACCATGACTAATCACATGCTGTCCTGTAAGATACCAACCAAGAAGATGGCCAGGCAAAACCTAATGGATAGCCTTCCTGGTGCTGACTGACTGCAAACACAGGAGCTACCGGCATGATGGGCTACAACATGCAACATGGGACATAGGAAGGGACATCAGTAATGGCTGTGAGGAGAAACAGAGCCTAAGCTTTTGGGGGCAAAACACCCACCCTAAATGTGGAGTTTGCCACAAGGAACCACCTGCAGCATGTTCACTGACCTGTAGCAGAAATACTGTGCCCAAGCTTTTAATAGGAGCACTTCAGTGAGGCCTTACACACTGGGTAGCTACTCAGACAGAAGGGACCATCATACAACTAATTTCACACTTCAGAAGCTGCCTTAAGTATTTCAGTAAATCAAAAGCTTCCCAGATTGATGAAAACCGAGCGTGCAATGGAAAAACATCCTCCCCATGGCTGAGGAAGAGCTGATTCAGTCACACATCATGCCTGTCCTGCTCTTGCAAAACACCTGCACTCTTCTTCCAAGTAATTGTAGGCAGGCTGCTATGGAGATCAGCAATACAACTGCCATGAGGATTACCCTAAGAGCCACTCCTCTGCACAGAGAACACTGTCTCCTTTCCAAGCAGCTACAGGACTGAGAAGCCTTCTGATTGTGAGCAGCAGTACCCTTCACTTTAGATACCTACTGCATGTAACACAACAAGTTATTTTTGTAAATTACTGCTTCAAGGATTTTTACTTTCCAATATTTTAGACTTTTAAACATCATTCTGAAGATTTGATTTGCAGACTCTAGAGGAACCCTCATCCTAAATTGAAGGCTGCCTAGATATGACTGTCGTGGTTTGACACCGGCCAAATGCCAGGCACTCACAAAAGCCTCTACTCACAGCTGGGCAGAGGAGAAAAAAATTAACAAAGGCTTCATGAGTTGAGATAAGGACCAGGAGAAAACATTCCAAGGGCAAAACAGGCTCAACTTAGAGGTACAAAGTGAATTTATTACTAACAGAGTCAGAGAAGGATAATGAGAAGTAAAATAAGCCCTTAAAACACCTTTTCCCCCCAGCCCCTCCCTCCTTCCCACCGACAGCGCAAGGAGACAGGGCGCGGGGGTTTGGGTCAGTTCATTACCAAGATTTCCTTCCACTGCTCAGGGAGAGGAGTCCTTCCCCTGTAGGACCATGGGGTCCCTCCCACGGGAGACAGTTCTCCGTGAGCTTCCCCGGCGTGGGTCCACTCTCACGAGCAGCAGCCACACCACACCTGCTGCAGCGTGAGCCCCTCCCACGGGCACACAGCCCTCCCAAAACTGCTGCACCGTGGCTCTCTCTTCCATGGGGTGCAGTCCTCCAAGGACAGGCTGCTCCACCCTGGGAGCAAGGGCCCTCTCTTTCCCCCGGGTCTTCCACTGGAACACGGCCTCCTCCAGGCACCCACCCGCTCCGGCACGGGCACCTCCCCACGGGCTGCGGGTGGGTCTCTGCATCCCCCGTGGATCCCCATGGGCTGCAGGGGCACAGCTGCTTCACCATGGTCTGCACCACGGCCTGCAGAGGAACCTCGGCTCCGATGCCTGGAACACCTCCTCCCCCTCCTTCTCCACTGACTTTGGTGTCTCCATGTTTTTTCCCCTCACCTCCTCCTCTTCTCTGACTAGAAGAAGAATTGTGTGTCCTTTGTTTTGATTTTCTTCTCACATATGTCATCACAGAGGCGTTACCAACCTCTCTCACTGGCCCAGTCCTGGCCAGCAGCATGTCCATCCTCCGAGCCATCAGGGTTTGGCTCTGTTAGACATGGTGGAAGCTTCTAGCAGCTTCTCACAGAAGCCACCTCTGTGGCTGCCCCACTACCAAAAACCAGACCAAACAAAACCAACACAATGTGCTATTGGTACATACAGTTATTCCCAATCTAGAGCACTCACTGTGCTGGATACGTTTGCATAGTCTGAAACTAAAAAGTCAAACACTGCCCCTAATCTTCACCTCGAATGGGCCCCAGAACTGTGAAAACAATTGGCTTGTATTAGAGACCATAATTTTGTTGCCTAGCATTACACTGTAGTACTTAAGAGAATGTTTTCAGGATGTTTATCATGATTTCTAAATACAAGAGTGTATTTCAGATGTGTGGTGGTAAGAAAATCTTTCAAATAAAAGATGGTATTCATGTAATTCAGCCTTCTTTATAAGCTAACAAAAAGCTTTGACAAACAGATGGGTTTTGACCACAGGTTTTGAACACATAGCAGGACAGTTTATATACTCATAAATACAGGTTACTACTATGTGGTGTATTTTTTAAAAATGAAGGTCTAGCTTTTCCCACAGTAGCATCTCTAGCTATTTACATGCCATAAACCTGCAGAAAGTGATATTTAGCCGTAATTGCAGAACTTCAAAGTACTTCGCATTTTTTGTGAGCTTTTGAGCAGAGGTGTTTTCAGCACTTTAAATGCCTCCAGAGAGAGATATTATATGTAGGAAGATCTAAGATGCTTCTTGCCATTCAGAAAAGACAATTCTGCTGCCATAAAATAAGGAATGTAAGTTAAGCTTGTATATTGCTTTGTAACTGAAGTAATATTGACACTTGATCCATGAAAGGAACCTCCTTCTCATCTACTTTCTCTGAAGCAGAATTAGTATTTAGAAGGCACAGAATCGTATTTTTATATTTTTGCAGTTATCCCTAGAGGTGCTTCCAGCTGCTTTTTTCCAGATCTACTTGCTGGAAAGTAAGGTGCCCAGATGGCTTTCCTACAGAAATTAGAATTGTGAAATGAGGTCCGTAACTCCAGTTTCCACCAACTTCTGAACACTGTAGAGTCTATTATAAAAACAGGCACGTGTAGGAAACCAAATTTATCACAGAATTCATCTTAAGACAGAGGTACATGTATGTTCATGTATTGCAGGGCAAAAAGAATGAGAAATCCTGATAATGCCACGTTTGTGTCTCTCCTAACATGAGACAACACAAGCACCTCAACCATTTCCTTGTTGCTTCTTCTGCATGTTGAGGCCAGCCTCAGATAGCCCAAAAAACCAGAGCATCTCAACTACAGGCACAGAGGTACCTGCAGAAGGGAGTAGTCCATCTAAGGATGCAACTGAATTCCTGTACATGAGTTCCTGCTTTAAGTACAGGGAATTCATGGAACTTTTGGAGAACAATGACATGAATACAGCCTTACCCAGACATTTCTCATATGGAAAGGGAATATGTTTCTGGTAGAATTCTTCACAAGCAGCAGGTCTGTATTTCAAGGATGCAATTCTGAAGATTACTGAACAATTGCAGTCTTGGAAAGCACCACTTTTCCCTCAAAAACACAGACAGAAGCTCCCTCATCAAACATCTTTCTTCTGTCCTTCTGGAAGTTCTCTCTCTGCTTTGTCTAGAAATGCACCTATTCACCTTTTCCTCTTTTCAAGGGTCATATTTATCCTCTTTCTATCACAGCATAAAGAATGAAAAAGCAAACCCACTATATTTTACTGCCTTCTTTCATGCAGTCTGGCTAGATCTTTATGACCCCAGCTACTTGTGATCTCAGGCTCACAGTTCTGCAGCCATCAAAAACCTGTAGAGAAGGCATACAGCTGTATACACATAATGGTCAGTACCACAATACAGTAGCTAGAAGGGGAAATGTTATGTCTTTTTATTCTCCTGAGACTAAAAGAAAGATGCTGGGTAATGTTCTTGTAATTTTCCAAAAGGGAACTGATGCCCAAATATTTTACTTTTCATTTCCCAAAATGTTGGGGGTTTTTCCACAAGAAATGCCTTCACTGCAGCTAGACAAATACAGCTAATATATAATAGTAAAGAGTTAACTGTAAAAGCAAAAATCAAGCCTCATTTCAAAGAGAAAAAGTCATGGACTCAGTCCTGTAAACACAGGGTTTATAAAGAGTTATATATTAATCTCAATAAAGAGATTACAACACAGAAGCACAGCACAAAAAACTACAGAATCTTAGTCCTGAGAAAATAACCAATTGGGTATAAGATGTATCACATGAGGGAATAATGCTTGAGATTAACCTTGAGATTTTCATTTCAGAAAGAAGTACTGTACCATCATGAAGAGGTTAAAAAAGGCAGCAAGATGTACATGAAAGGGCACATTGTGCAGGAGCGTAGTGACAAATGGCAATATCAAATCACTGTTAACAACTGGATTTCTCCATTAATCAAAGCATGCAATGAATACTCTTTGCTCCACCTACCAAAAATCAGAAGGTTTAGGGTTTTTCTAAATTAACAAGAAAACTTTGCAAACATAAATAACATTGAAAACATGGAGAATAATACAATATATAATCACTGATCAGTAAGATCAGCTCTCCCTTTAGAGGTTAAATGAATTATTTAATGTAGTGAAAAGGAAAGCTGATGAATAAAACAGATTAATAAACTGAAATTTAAGCAGTTTTAATTAAGACGTCCCAAAGAAACAGCCCAGACAATGTCACAACTGCATAAGACAGTAAGCTGTGAAAAGAAGCATATGATGAACTATTACTACAAATGATTAAGAATTAACTAGCTGAAAGACTAATGACACAGTGTAGAAAGAAATTATCTACTTGTGCATTCAATTATCCAGGAAGGTCCTTTCTTATCTCAATGAGCTAAAATAAAATGAGAGGTGATCATCATCAGATGCTGTCATGATTTCTATACACTTCGCTTGGAACTGCCTCTAGCACAGTTGCAGTATGCTTCCTCCAATAAAACTCCTTCACGAATGTCACTGTATTTGACAGAGAAGTTGCTCCAGCTGAAAAAGCAGCAGAGTGGCTATTTTTGCATTTAGGTTAATGGAGTTGCTTAGTTTGGGGACAGGGAGCCCCGCCAGGAACTGCACTCCTGGAAGGGCCCTATCTTGCCCCATTCATAACACGACAACCACACCGGCTCCTCGGCACTGTAACCCCAGTTTGCTCTTGCATCCCTTTCTCCAACTGATTTTGAAAAGACTATTTCTGTATTTTACCTTTTTATCTTTTGTATTTTACCTTTTCATCTTTTACATTTTACCTTTGCATTCTGCGTCCATAAAGCTGTTTCATAAAAAAGTAAAACATGTAACTCACAGAATGAGAACAAAGGGACTCCAGACATTAAAACCTGTAGAGACAGAGATCTGATGCTGACTTTTACTCAAAACCTATCTTCAGTGAGAAACTCTATACGTGCATCAGTGCGTGTTTTGTTACTTGAAAACAACTGCATTGCACTGACCCAACTCTTATACTGTCACATAAATGTTTGCCATTTAATAACCAATTAAAACAGTTGTGAGAAGAACTGCTTGCGAATTCTGCTGCCTTCAGGGACATACAGCTGCAATACCAACTGCTAATGGATACAGGCAGAGAGCTGTGAGTGATGAAACCTAGAGCTGCAAGACAACTGTAGAGCTGATGATTTTCCCCTCCTTTTCCACTTGAAAAAAATCTGATTAGCATAGATTAGTTCTCAAAGCCTGTTTATAATATATATAAAATTACAGGAGAGAGAGCAAAGAGTTCTCTTTCAAGCATAATTCTAATGACTTTACTTCTTTAGGGGTCAAAAGCAAGTCAAAGAAAATCAATGTCCATTTGTGTTGTTGAAGCTCAAGCATACAGTTCATTATTCACAACTGTTAAAAGAGTCAATCAAAACATTTTGCCATATAGAGAAACTAGAAAAAGCCATCTTGCATAATTATGAACGAAGATATATTTAGCATAGCAAATGCAAAATAGCAAAGCATTTTAGAAACAATTCTGTAATTAAGAATCAATGCTTTATATTAAGGCAAATATTAACAGCTATGTTAAGTATGAATATGAAATTTTTAAAAGATTCTAAAATATTCCCTAGTTCTTAGTATTATACTTGTTGAAATCAATGACATTTTCACACTAAATTCAATAAAAATAGCAAAATAGTCTTTACATCAAGAAAGAAGCAGAGCATAGGATTACTATCACCCGTGATAGTCTGTCATTTGGACAAGACGATGAAATTCTCTTTAGTTTTTTGACAGAAAGTGGAAGAAATATGAATGTCATAAACAGCAGTCCCATTCTCACTTCTTTATGGTTAGCTGTATTTTAAATAAATTTAATACAAAAAGTGGAGGGGGAAAAGGCATGTGTTTTATTTCATCCAAACAGCCTTTACTCACACTTAAATCTGAGTCTATTTGAATAATTTGACCAAAAGCAATATAGAATTTACTTAAAATGCCATTTCTAACATCTTCAACACGAAACCAAGTACACTGTTCATTACTTGAAAAAATCCATTGAGAATGAACAAAAAATAAAATAAAGCCAAACTTTAGAATAATTCAACTAATAAACTGTTCCTCCTCTGATCTCAGAAGCTCCAAGCAATGACCACTTCAGAAGTGCTTGATGTTTATCAGTTTTAAAAGCACACCTTTGAACCAAAATCTCAACCAACCAAGGAATGAGCACTCAAATCTTAGAGCAAGGAACAAACTTCGTAGAAAAAAAAATTAAAGTTCATCCTTGTTCCAGATGATAACCACCTGCGGAATTGAGCAAACAATCAATTGCACCCATGGCATCTCTGAAGCTGTGAGTTCTTTCACAGACTCGGTAACCATGCCAGTGTTAAAGCAGTAAAACGTCAGTGCCTTCACCTCAACCACATCTTACACAGGAATTTCAGTGACTGTTGAAAAGCACCCTGTGAGCACTCATGTGGGACTTTCCCTCTGCTCCAAGTTTTATTCCACACTGGGAATATCCACTGCCACCATCAGGGCATGACTCTTTCTGCTGTGCTCAGTTCCTGGCATGGGGGACTTCCTGCTTTTCACAGTGGACCATACAGAACAACCTTTCATAAACCATCCCTTTCCTATCTCTGAAGTGCCTGAGTGGCACAGCAAACTGTGTCCAGCAGTATCATTTATCCACATTCTGGCCTCATGTGCAAAACCTTAATCCCATTTTTTAGAACATTTATTTGTGTTTAAAAAAAAAATTGCATGTATTTATATAGGTAAGTCAAAACTATTACTACTCTCACATAAGTATCACAGTGAAGAATTTTTATGGTTTTGCCCAACATTACCCAAAATAAACTGGAGAACAAATCATAAAATTAATCTCATCCCAAACACTCTTCTTGATTAGTTTTCCTCTACTCATTACTTTAATAAATTGAAGAGAGCGAGTCCCCAGGAAACAACCCAGTCCTTGGCTGCTGCACCACCAGATTCATCACACGACAGAGCGTTCCACCTCTTTTGGCCAATTTGAGCTTATTACTGAGGATAAGGCTTAGAGTCCCAAACAACAGTGACAGCCACAGCTGAAGTGTGCAGTGGAAAAAGGCTTTGTTTCCATATCACGTAGCTCCTCTTCTTCATAAGGGGTAGTCACATCACCTACTAAATCCATCTCACAAGACTAAATCAATCTCTCAAGAAGAATAACAATTTCCTCCTTGGGTAATTAAAGATATGTGTGAATTTCCCTGGCTGTGTCTCCACTGCATTTCCTGGTGTTGATTATGGCTGTATCTTTGAGACATGACCTGTTTTGAGTCCTGGGTTTTTTGGTTTTCTTAATGTATGCTTTCTCTCTTTCCTCTGATCTGCAACAGGAATGCAGAAAATCTGGGTTGGCCACCACAACAGTAAGGCTTTCTGACTCTTCCAGTTATGGCAGATAAAACTCTGAGCAAACACAGAAGTTTGTCTTCACAGTCTGCCACTGTGAGCCAGTGTCACAGCATACTGCCAGAGGTACATGTTGATGTAGCAGACTCATATCGGGATTCAACCCAACCACGTTCAGGCCTCTCTCTGGAAACCTGAACTGAAAGCACAGCCATGCGAAGGGCCAAGAAACATGACACATTAAATCCATTTGATGTTTCTTACCATCCACCACAACTCTTTAGCTTTTTAACAATGAATGCAAGCAGACCTGGTGATGACTACCAGGAAGAAATACTGACAGCTCAGGCACAAGTACCAGTGCTAAGTTACAAGCACGAAGAAATGGTACTTATTTGAGCACTTCGGAGGGAACTGAGAGCAGACTACAGCTCTCATTTGTTTGTCTTAATATTCAATCTAAGATGAATAAATAGAAATTACACACCCAACTGAGTTGGGGCTGACTAGAAAAATCATGTTTAACTGTTGGTGTTTTTAATTATGCTTACAGGTTTTTCTGTCAGTTCATGAAAGCTATGCCCAACAAGCCAAAAGTCATGTCTGAGCAAACATGAAAAAATTAGGAAAGAAAAATAATTTCTGAGCTTGCCCTGAAATTTCTGAATCAAGGTTAACATTCTTCTCTATTAAAGACATTTCCATAGAATTCAAACAAAAATGCATACTATAAAGTTGAATATAGTGTACTTTGGAAATCTCTGATTCAAAAGATACAAGCCAAGTGGGATATGGAATATTAAACAGGATTCTAGAATAGCCTTATAGTGAAGTGTGTGATGGTCACTCCTGAATTTTTAAAATTAAGAACTACACACATTATAAAATAAAGTGTAAATATGCAGGAAGGCTTTCTGACAAGTACCAAGTAAAAGATAAAGCAAATGTGTGAAGGTAAAGGAGGTTGATTAATATCTTAGAAGTGAATGTTTTTAACGATGTCTTTAAAGACCTCAAGTGTTACCTTCCCCTTTCTTTTCAAGTTTCTAACAGAAAAAGCAACATTTCTTTTTTTCTCTCAGACCTTGTGAAAACTCAGTTCTTTAGCCACATAAAAGAGGGAAAATCTGACTGTAAGTGAAAGTCTAGAGCACCATGTTCTTTAATTCAGTGATGGGAACCATCATAAGATTATCTCATAGCTATGGGACAAGACACTGCAAAAGCCAAATGATAAGTCATTAGATTATGTTTTCTTCCTCTCCAGGCAAAGAGTGAGTATACATTAGATTAGTTTGAAGGACTAAAAAGGAAGAAGAGAGGTCTGCAATATGCATCAGAAGTGACAAAGCTAATACAATTTTTAAACCCCGTTTATTTATATAATCAGGCATAAGCACTTACTTATGCTAATTGTGGAAACCCCGAATGTAATACATAGCCCAAATGAATTCCAGATCAGTGCATGCTTCGGTGTTTCATGATCTCCCTTGCATATGCCTAGTGAAAGCCTGCCACTCTGCAACAGAGAAAGGAATTACTACAATAGAATCATAGGCAGAGTTTGCCAAAAACTATACTTTTTTTGATATGAGACAGAATAAGCTGAGTGTTTTAAGTAACAGATAGGTTTGCATCCCACAGTCTGGCAGCAGTTTTTCTAATTGTGTTTCACAGCATCGTCAGAGAGTCAGAAATATGAACAAACCACAGGCACATTCTCCATAAACTGCACTGAAACAAATGACACTCCCTTCAGCCAGCTTACCCTCAGTAATCTCCATCCACCATTACAGAAAAGGATTAGTTTATCTTTCAGCTATAAACTTTTGTTAGTTACATGTTCACCATACTGACATCCCAACATTTTTTAATCTTATTCTGTCAATCTTGCATCTATGTAAAAATGTGTATTTCAGTGCGTAAAAAGATCTCTTGCTGCTGACAACTCAAAGTGCATTAACCTGGAAAGCCTCGAGATTGCCACACACACCCACACACTTCTTTCAGTAGAGATGTCACTGATTGGAAAAGGAAATATCCCAAACTCAACAGACATTTCACACACAATGGCATTTCTGCAGAAACATATGTTTCCAACGCTGCAACTTTTACTTTCACCACTATTAGCAAGTTATTTTCCCAAGTTATTTCCTACACACATATCATGCCCAGTGCCCCTGCTAGAACTACCACATTCACTGAAACTGACTGAGCTCCTAGTGAAACATCAGAGCTTAGCTATAAATCTGTGTAAATACTTTTATTCTGTGCTGCTTTCATGTTAGAATACAACATGCATCAAGGTCACTGTAACAGATTGCAGTTTTCAGGCTCATAGAGAAGACACTGAAGAAATCAATAAGAGCAAACTTAATTAAACAGTGTCTAAAGTTCTGCCTTCTCCCAAACCTGCCCAGAATTCACATCTTTATTCTCTGCATTTCAGAGTCAGGTCTTTTCATAGGTACGGGAAGGCAGGCAGCTTAGCTTAAACGCTATCACTGCTGAAAGGTGAACAGAATTCGTTCTTTGCAGTGTGACAGGTCTGCTCTAAGCTCTCCGAGTTTTTAGCTACAGATTACAGCCCCATGGGCCTCTTCCTTTGAAGTGGAGTTCCTCTGAGAGCAGAATTAGTCCCCTGCCTACAACCTGTCCTCCATACACTAAAATAAATTACAGTCAACTATTCGTTTCATTGCCATGTCAAGTATAGGAATAAATATCCACAGGCTAAAAGTAAGCAAACAAACAAGGCTAGACAAACCATAAGCTCATAGCAAGAGCATCCCAAAGAAAATCACCAGGCAGGGCACAAGAAAGTTAAAGGCATAAAAATCAAAACTCTGGGTTCACTGTCTGAATCCATAAGTGCATATAAAAGGCTAACACGCATCTTGCCTCTCTCCCACAAGAAGCACTGATGGAAAGCAATTAAGGGACTCCTACAATTTAGTTACAGCTCAGCAAAGAGGAGAAGGCATTTTACATTATGAAATGCCTGTAAGAAGGCATCATCTTTTACTGTTGCAGAAGTGGGAAGCGCTGGGACACGGAGCTTCCTTCCCGGCTATGCACCGGAGCACCGCACCAGCGGGATGCCAGCGGCGGACTCCGGCGGAGTTGGAGCGGGGCTCCCCTGCAATCCCGGCCACCAACCCCGCGCACCTCAACCCCCGAGAACTGCCGCTGGCGCCGCCGACCATCCTGCCTCCGAACCGGGAGCAAGCGACCAGCAGCTGCAAAAAAAAAAAGTCACTTGAGACGAAGGGAAGGCAGCGAAAAGGAAGAAAGCGCTTACTTGCCTATACAGCACTGCCGGACGATCTCCTCGCAGCTGCTGAAACGCTGTGCCACTCGTCCTCCTCCCACCGCTCCGTGCTAGTTCCAAAATAATTCCTCCGGGCGCCGGCACATCCCCGGGCTCAGCCGAGGAGCGCAGGGAGCCCGGCCGTCTCGCCCCCCCGCCCGGTGCCCATGGTGTCAGCCACAGCCCCGGCAACTCGCGCTCCTTCCCGCCGGCGCTACCTCGGGGCGGGCTGCCGGCTAACACGGCATCGCAGCCCGGCCGCCGCCNCGAACTCCGCCGCCGCGCTGAGGGGGAGCGTAGGGCTCCCCGCGCCCTTCCCGGAGACGGAGCGGGGGCGCCGGGCGGGGGCGTGCGGGGAGCAGCGCCGCCCCTCCGCGGCAGCGAGCGGCCAGGCGAGGCGCGGCGATGCGAGGGGAGGCGAGGCGGCGCG
>VZTE01003957.1:95894-109920 GCA_013397775.1 Eulacestoma nigropectus | reverse complement strand
GATGCCGGCCCCGCCCGGGACCCCCGCCCGCCCCTCCGCCGCTCCCGGGGCGCTCCGTAACGCCGCCCCACTGCCGGCGCCACCAGATCCGGTGACGCGCAGCCCTCCCCCGGGCCGGCCCCCGTGCCGGAGAGGAGCGAGCGGGCGGCGAGGCGGGAGCCGCTTCCCACGGGCAGCGGGAGGGTGAGCTGGGACCACCGGGTGAGCGCGACGCCCGGCGCGCAGGGACAGCGCGGTCCCGGGGGCGGCGCCGGAGCTACCGGGGGGAGGCGGTGTTCCCCTGGGCCACGGGAGAGCCCGCCCGCCCGGAGCCCGCGGAGCTCTCACCGGTCCTGGGGAGCTACGGCTGCCCGCTCACCTCGTGCCCCGGCAGGAAAGTTATCCGCCCCCCTCCCGCCTCACTGAGCCTCCGCTTCTGCTCAGCTGCCCGGGCTGCCGTTTCTGCCGGCTGTGTGACTGGGTCTCGGCTGGCCGCTCGCCAGAGGGAACGCACATCGACCCCCTATGTTGGGAAGAAATTTGGTGCCGGTTCTATCACTTTGCCTGGCTGGCTTGGCGCGGCAGCGGCGCTGCCTTCTCCACGCCCCGTCTCCCAGCCTCTAACCCGGAGCACGGCTCTGCGGCGCCCACCGCCACCGGCGCACAACCAGCGCCGCTCTTCTGGGCTGCCTCGGACAAGGAGGGAGCCCAAAGGGAGCAAACGGAGTGAGGAACAAGCTCCTCTGTGCCTCCCGAAAGCGCTGCGTGATCCTCGCCCTCCTGCTCCGCACGCTCGTGCTTCCAGCAGTGCACACGGCGCCCTGCCGGAGATCCCCCGCAGGCATGGCCCTCCCCGTCGGACAGCGCTGCAATGACACGCTATAACGCAGCTATCAGTCACTTACACAGGCACACCCATATATATAGTACATATATATGTATATACATGTAGGAACACACCCCCATACGCACAGGCGGCCGCAGTGGGGAAGCCGCATTTCCCCGCGGGACGGGGCAGCCAGAAATCGACCTGCCTCGGCGAAGGCAGAGGGGCAGGAGGAGAATTAACGCAGCAGGAAAAAGCAGCAAGAGAGAGCCCGAGGGGAGCCGCCACCTGCGCCGCCCCTCGGTACCGCGCTCCTCCGCGCTGGCCGCGGGCTCCCCGTGGCGGGTGCCGGCAGCCGGGCTTGCCGCCCGCCGACGCTGAGGGAAGCTGCGGGCAGGGAATCCCACGGAGCCTCTGCGCCTCCTTGGTGTGGGGGAGAGCCCGGCCGTGGTGGGGCTTTTGCTAAACCGAGAGTGAGGGGAGCAGCAGTGGCCTCACCCGCATCCTTTGGGGCCCCTTCCAGCTCTTGGGAATGTTTCTCTGCAGTTAAGCTGAGGATGTCAGGGAGGGTGGTCACAAAAAGTCCGCTAAAAGGAGATTGAGCTTTGCTTTTTTGTAGCTCCTTTGACAGCCCTTTTCCCTTCAACTTGTTTAGGCTTCTTGTAATGAAAAGTGTTTTTCACGGGCATATTACAGTTAAGGGCTTTTCTTCAACCAAGCTGGCACAAACAAAAATGTTTCTGTTCCTTACACCCTCCTTTATAAATATTACTTTCAATAATGTGCAGTAAGCTATGGTGGGGGGAAAGGATTTAAAAAGACAGCTTCATGCAAGCTGAATGCAAAGCTAATGGAGCTGCTCTGAAGAATAAAGCTAACTGTTGGGTTGATAAATGCATTAGAAAATGCAGTGATAGCTTTCATGCCTAATGAAACAGATTTGTGCTTCAGTTCTCACCTTGAGATAAAGATCTTTATCTTTCCTTGTTTCTTAGTATTGAATTGATGTCAACAGAGTTCTTGATAGGTACAAACTAACCAAGTTATCTGTCCTGTTGTAGTTCTACTGAAAGATTGCATGGTTTGAACTGACAGTTCTCCTGACAAGACTGAAAACATAAATTATTAAAACTATACATGTATTAGGGCTGCGATGATTAAAATACATGTCTAAGAATTGAAATAAGTGAAATGTAATGAACCAAAAACTAATCAAAGACAGAAGTGAAGTGGAACTGTAACCCTCTTTGCTCATGCCCTGCTGAGAAAGTCTATACCCTAGAGAGCAGTTTTTAAACAAAGTGGAAACAAATAGTATTTTATGATCTTTTAATTACTTTGTCTAGAGTCAGTCCCACACTCAAATTCCATCAGGGACAAACCTCAGTTTTCAGTATCGAAGTCATCTTCACATACCGCTCTTAAACCTGGTCGAGATTAATCAGTACATATCCTGCTCCCTCCTTGAATATCTGTCATCTTTCATGGAGACCTCTCGCTTCATTCTTTGTGTGATGCTGAAGACTAGGATAGCTCAAGCAAGAAAGAAAGTTTCATTTCAGAAGAGGAAGCTGTTTATTTTAGTGCAGTAACTTTCAAACCATTCCTACATTCATTAAAATACATGTATGTTGCAAGTTTCATTATCACTAAGAATATGCTGAAGATGAAGTCTACCAAACCAGGTGAAAAAAGTGTAGAGTACTTTTTTATAATTATCAAACACATGACTGTATGAAATAAGTGTGTGTTCTAGCTTTACACACAATCAGAAGGTTACATTTGTGTTGTATTTTTGCTTCAGGCAGCACAAGAACAACATAAGATTTTTACATATACAAAAATCAGATGTCAGATAAACTTAAGATGTAGTCAACAAAGTGAAGCAACATTTATAGTCAGAGCGGGTGAGCCAGAATTTTTTTTGTGTAGTATGGAGAATGTTAATTAAGAAATTTCATATAATAAGCGGATGGTAGATTGGCTTCTGCTTTAGATTCTGCAGCTTCAGCAGCTTGGCACCACTCAAGTCACCAACAAGGATGGAGTGGCAAAGGAGGAACAGCATTAAAAATGGAAGAAATAGAGGCAAAGCATGAAGATAAACTGTCATTGTTTAAAAAATATGAGAATGAAAGGATGAATGTCACCCACCAAGCAAGCGAGTGACATCCTTTGTAAAACTGTATTGACTACCTATCTGCAAGAGATAATTTGTCTTCTTTTCTCTTAGCAAAATTACTACAGCTTCCAGTATCTTTTTTTTCTACTGAAAGCATAGCTCATTTTGATTGTGGGCAGGGATTCTGACATTTGGCAGCCAAACACTGGTATGTCCGTCACACATAAACTTCGCTGTGAAAGTGCTGGAAAATAGAGCAGAGAACTCAGGCTTTGAAAAAGTGCATGGGAAGAGAAACTACCAGTAGTAGTGGACAAGTAAGATGAATATATAAGAAAGATGTTAAGATGCTTTGGGAAATAGAGTGTTTTTTGTCCAACATCACTGCAACATTAGATTGTCCATTCATGTAGAAGGTCCTACCACCTCTGGGAACGCGTAATGGCTGATGGGTTATTAATTGATTTTGTGAGAATATAATTAGTCTATTTGCAATATCCACTTTTAGAAAAGATAGCAGTCAGTGTAGCAAATGTAACACCATCAAGGACAGGTGTTACACTTTATAGAAAGTAGATCACAAGATCATCTACAAGCACCTTGATACTTCCTATATTGAGGTACAAATGAAAAGCACATTCCTAATTTCTGATGATATCGTTTTGGTTTTAATTTCCATTCACAGACTGGTAATAATCCACTCAACTATGTCAAAAAAAGTCTATGAACATATTCCCTCTCATTTCCCAACAATTAGTCTAAACTAAGCTTCACAAAAATACTCCATTTGCCGGTATCTGGCACCCTTATATAAAGTAATGTGTCATTTGTCACCATGGCTTGTAATCTGAAAATATGACTGGGGAAATGATGGAGACTAAAATAGACTTTTACAGTCTGTAGGTGGCCAAAAAATTCTGCAGCTATATTCCAAAATATTCCTTGCTGCCGTAATTGGTTTCTCGAGAGCTCTTGTCAATCCACTTAAAACTCTCACTCACACAGGCCCAAAGAGAGACATGGAGGTTTGTTCAAACTGTAACTAAATATACATTAAAATCCCTCTTTTCACATGTAAACAGGATATTAGCAATTCCATAAATTCTACACTAATTTTTACTTTGAAATTCTGGGTTTTTCAAATCATCTCAAGGCTTGGAGAATTTAAAACCATATACATTGAAACCTACCAGCAGAGAATCTCAAGCGAAACTGGGAAATTCATAGTCTTAATACCATTCCTTAATCCCACATTTTACATGCAGCCTGTATATCATATTCAGTACTGTTATTATTTATGGTAGCCTATAACTGGCTTGCATCTCATTAATGGGTATTTTTAACTTAGAAGAGAATTTGGATAAAATTGTAAAAAAGGATTGTAACTACTTTCAAGGAAATTATCAGCATTATCTGCCTTAGTAATTAATTTATTAAAATCAACTATCACAAATTAAAAGGGACCATTAACAAACCATAGGCTATAAATAGCAGGATCTAGGAAAACTTGATTATCTTTTTCTGTTTTATGCTTAACAAAAAAAAAAAATTATGTTTTCATTCTCACAAGTATCCTATTTCTTCACCAAAAGGAGATAAAATTCCCCTATATGCACTTAAAAATCAATTGTACACATTGCAAAGTTTGAATTTTTTTTTTTTTCCATTTGGAAGAAAAATAACTCATAAAAATATAATTTGAAAATAACTAATGTACATTCTGTAGGATTTATAAGTCTCCATAAGAAAACTAAAATATAAAATATTACTAAGGATGGGAAAGAATTTATTTCTGCTAGCTTCACAATTTTTGAAGTGGTAGTTAAAAGATGAGACAGCATAATTCAAATCTGGGATGTGATCTTCAGACAATTGTTTAAAGCATTTTGAAATATATGTGGGTGCAATTATAGTTTATAAAAATGATTGGTATGTTCCTGGCATTAAGGATTATTTTTATAAATTTGAGGCAATTTTTGTGGATAGAAGTCCCAGCCCAAGAGCTGAAGCTGCTTTGCAAAGTGTTGCTTAGGTACACAATCACACCCGTTACAGATAATCCCTTGCAGATGAGTATTAGGACATGGTCTGCCCAGCATCTCCAACCTGGCCCAGGAGTGTGCCTGTGGGAGGATGAAGAGGGCAAGGACTATTTAATCAGTAAATGCATTCAGAGGGCTCAGGGTTTTTTCACATTTGTAGCTCCCAGGGAGAAGGGATAAAAAGAAGCTGCTTCCACAGCTGCCAAAGAAGTAGAGGGGTGGTTCTGCCTATGGATGAATGAGGCAAGCCTTCCCCCCTGGAGCCACCACAGCATCCCTCCAAACCTTCAATAGAAAGGACAGCTGCTTCAACTCAGATTTTTCTCCTCAGTTCCACAACAGCAGTGTGGTGCTCTGTGAATGAATTCAGTGTTTGCTGCAAATGCAAGAAACGGCAGCAGTACTGCAGAGAAGGGGATGTAGGTGTCTCTTGGTGTGGGGAACGTGCTAGTGTATGTGTGGTGAACACTGCATGCTGATACTCAATGCATATGAAAAAGAACCTGGCCTACTTGGACTGTCCTGTAAAAGCAAAGTGGTTTTCTGTCACAATGCATGAGGGTTGCATGCATGACCCGCACCTAACCCTAGGGAAACCATCTGGGCTGTAGTAGCTGTACCATTTTCTGTCGTTTCTTGCAGAAACTGACTCCAGGTCAGAACTGTGTGACTTCATTGCATGAACAAGCCAAATACTCCAGATCTTTTGCTGCTGAATAAATAGGAATTGCTTTTCCATCAATCTTGAAGTTTTGGGGGGTTTTGTGCCTCTCCCAGCCATGGATTAAGAGCTCAACAGCTGTGAAATAGTTCCCAACATCACTGTGTGCTTCTCCCGCCACTCTTGATGTCATCCACTGAACACAGACATGGTTCTTACTCACACAGCTCCCAATAGTTCAGTTTTGTAGAGCTCTGTGACTCTGGTCTGTGCTCAGCCCTCATCTCATGTTGCACAGCCCTTCCTTCTCAGCACAGCCTGTCCCTGCCTTTAGGCCATCTTGGTTAGCTATCTGTCAGAAAGGATACTGTTTGCTGCCTGAGTGTTTTTCCATGGTTTCCAGGGACCAAAATAGAGATTAAGGGCAATAGTAGAAATGCAATTAAAAGCACACTTTGGGTTTGGTTGTTGTTTTTCTTTTTAAGCAGTCTACTTTCAGTCACAGTAAACTAATGTCAACTTCCCTGCTTCAGTTTGACAAAAATTATGTAACTAGCAGAGCTTTATATGGGTCCTTTATCCATTCCTTGGAAGAAGCACACTTGGGGACTCCTCTGCCTCGAGGTGCTGCTTCAGAATTGCAGCTGAGGGATTTGTAGAACATACACCTTCCTGCAGGGTGTCATGGTGCTGCGAGATTCAATGGTCCCTGGGGAGCAGGCTGGTGTAGTGACAAAGCCGGGTCCAAAGTCAAGGTGGGAAAAAAGACTCACAGATCAGGGTCTAGTGTCCTCAGGGCCTTTGTGGATGATTCAATTGGAAAATACGGTTCACGTGTACTGCACCTCTTGACTCCTGAAGCAATGTACTCCTGGACATCCCTATCATGAAAGTTTTCTGTTCTGTAGATGTGTGTGCCAGATTATCTCTCATTACAAAAACATGAAGGCACCAAGCTGAAGCTTCAGCTCTGATACAGCATTTCCCAAGAGCTGTTGATTCCAAGGCAAAGCAAGCCCTCATGCAATTCTAGCACTCTTTTGCTCACAGATAGAAAAAACTACCCACAGCCTCTCATTCAGAAGTCATGAACAGTGTTTTTTAATTAGTATAAGAAATGCACAAATTTTTTTCTAATTTTTATACAGGGAAGAACATTTTGTCATGGTACCTTTGAAGTGTTCCTACTGAGAGGCATTCAGCAGCAAGGAAACCTAGGAATGAATTTGGATTATCCACATCTACCTGTATTTTACAGTAATAATCTGTCTTCCAAGTATTACCTCTGTGTAAGTATTATATATTTTTAATACTTTTTTTTTCACAGAAATAAAATAAGGGATGGTGGTGGTTTTTTTCAAGTTATAGGTGAGAGCTGCTAAAACTAAGAATGACATCTGCATCCTCTGAGTCCCATATCAGTGCTCTGGTCTTGCTGCCTACATTATCCTCCCCTTTCCTAGAGGAAATTCCCTGTGGGGAGACAAGAACAGGCTGCTGTGGAGATAGAAGAATGGGCTGCAGGCAGCCTCGACTTTGATAGGTTACAGCTGTGTCCCTGAGAAGAAAGAAAAACAACTTAGAATGCAGGTGTGTGTTGATTTCTGTAACAAGAAGCACGTGAATGATAAAGGAAGAAAGGTATAAAAGGTTGTGCTGTGGGGTAATAATGAGTGGATGCCTGCTGAAGCCTGCTGAAGGAGTTGATGCCTGCCACTGTCTTCTGCATCGGTCTTTTGGCTACCAACAAATGGTGCCCCGTGTGAGGATTGTGACTGCGGACGTAAGAGCAGTCTTTTGTGGCCACTGTCAAATGGTGACCCTGACGTGATAGGGTCGTGACATGGACCTGAGAGTGCTGGCAGCGGAGCCCAGTCTAGCAGCACCAGGCGGAAAATGAGAGCCTGAAAGCCCAGACAATTTGCGAAAGCAGAAAGAGACACCTGACCCCAGGTGAGCAACTGGGAACATAGATATGGGGGCTCATTTATCAGCAGAACAAAAATCTGTTTGGACATTCTGCTGCGAATATTATAGAAGAGAGGCATCAAATATGAGGAGCAGGCGTTGCGCACCTTGCTCATTTGGTGCAAAAGAAACATGGTGAGAACAGATGTACAGACTGCTTCTGTGCAAGATCCTATTCTGCTAGTATTGCCTAAAACTTACCCTCTCCCGACACTGTATAGATTTAAGATTCTGATAATATGTGCTGTATAAATTTAAGAGTATAGAAACTAGTTGCTGCAGTTGTGCAAATTTCTAAGAGTTGTTTTCAATGTGGTCAAGGAGGGTATTTCAAGAGAAATTGCCCTAACCGGCCTTATGGCCATTCACACGACGAAGGCATACGCCATGTACTATATAGATCTAAGATTTTTGATATGTGCTATATAGATTTAAGAGTATGGATTTAAATTTTGATGATATAAGAATTAATGAAAACTATGCAAAAAAATGCTTATACCATATTTGCTACCTTGTCTACAAAAAGTCCTACAGAAAATGGTAAACACAACTTTTGTAGTTAAAAAGGAAAAAAAGGGGGAATTGTGTGGATACAAAAATGGGCTGCAGGCAGCCTCGACTTTGATAGGTTACAGCTGTATCCCTGGGAAAAAAGAAAAACAACTTGGAATGCAGGTGTGTGTTGATTACTATAACAAGAAGCATGTGAGTGATACAGGAAGAAAGGTATAAAAGGTTGTGCTGTGGGGTAATAAAGAGCTGATGCCTGCTGAAGGAACTGATTCCTGCCATTATCTTCTGTGCTGGTCCTTTGGCCACCGACAACTCCCCTGACCCAGGCAATTGCAGGAAACCCTTAGTCACACTTGCAGACAGGAAAGAAACAAAATTAATGCGTTATATATAAATGTAGGCAATCATTTTAGCAATTCCTTATTAAAAGGAGGGGAAATAAATGCAAAATCGCAAAAAAAATTGCAGAATTATAGCCTAAAAATCTTGATACTGCATTTAATAATCCATTTTCTCTAGAAACAACATATATCCTATTTTCTGTTCTTGATGACATAGAAGATGTTCATATGATCAACTTCTCTCTGAATCTCAATTGCTGACTCTTGCAAATTTTCGTTTTGTGCCTAGTAGCTATTCATTAGCTCATAAAGGCACTTTTCTTTCTTTTGCTACAAATACATGTGTAAAAATAACTAATTTATTCTCTTCTGTACATATTTAATTATTTTATTAGACTGTGTTATCACAATGAAAGGTTGACTGAGGAAAAAAACTAAGTGCTATTTACATAAACCGAATTATTCATTTATTTCAAAAGAGTAAATTTACTCTTAAGTATATTCTGAATCTGTTTCTCCCTTAGTAACATGTCTCAAAAATGATCTGGTATTATCTGCAGATGTGATGAAAATAGCCATAATTTAATATGTACTCAAATATTAATTGCAGCTTGCTCATGATGAAAACAAACCACTTGTCAGTATGTAATAGCTGAACACTGTAGTTTTAATAGATTAATTAGCCTTCAACATGGGTCTCAGCTTTTAAAAAAAAGAAGAGTAGGCATGCATCTCAAAGCATCTTATTTTTCACTGCACGTTTTGCTTGGAGACTAAGTAAAAATGGGTCACAGATCTATCACAAAGTTATTAAATCCTTAGGAAAACCCATCATGGGTAGGTTTGCATGGCTATGAAATAAATATAGATTGTTGTCTTTTTTTTCAAAGTGGCAGTTGTCAGTGAGTTAGGCTTTTATGCCAACACTATTGTGAATGCTTTAAAGAAGTGTTAACTCTGTCTTTTATTTAATTTTAAGGAAAATATTGAGTTAGCATTTGGGGTTAACATTTGTTTCCCACTTTTGATTAATAGCTTATAAAAGAAACAAACATAAAACCACAGAATTTGGATGAACTTTGATAAAAAGGTAGCAGAGTTTTAAATATATACAGTGCATGCATTTTAGAAATTAAATCTTTGTGGAATTTTTAAGTTATACAGGACAAGAAACGGGGAGAAAATACCTTTTTATTTGGTAGGAAGTGCTGTTGTGTTGATAAAACATCTCAAAATTTTCCAAAGAAATAAAAAATTCAGAAAAGCTGCCTTAACATCTCCTTTAACATCAGTGGAAAAGTTTATAATGTTTTCTTCTTTAATTCAGTATAGGGAAATTTGAAGTAATTCCTAACCAGATAAAAATTATGTATTTTCTGTTCTGATAATATACTTTTGTTTTGATGCTTACTTCAAAGCACAATTCTGTCAGTCTGAGTTGGTGCCACTGTGGCTCCTCAGCAAAATGATAAATTTATAAATTTGATAAATTGGCTTTTCTGCAACAGAAGTGTTCTATCAAAACAAACAACACCCTCCCAAAAATGGACTAATTCTGTTTACAGAAAAAAAATCTATGTACCTGTTTATGTACTGCTCATGCAAGGAGTTTTGACTGATTGACATCTGAAACCAAGATAGTATTGATGGGTGTTGATCTATATCAAAATGTCTCTGTGCCCTTGTATCAAACTGAAGGCTGGAACATCTCATGCAGCAGCTCCCATACAGGAGTTGATGTATAGTTGCCCATAGCCAAATAATTTGCTTTCAACACTTGTGCTGATTAGTTTTAGAGGCTTTACATTAGCATGCTGACTCCCTCTCTGCTGTGAGAAAAGATTATTCACCTGAAGCTATTTCATGGAGAAAGAGACATATTTTGACAGACTGGAATACTGAGGAAAAAAATGAGCCGAAGCTGAAATATGACAATTGTCATTATAGAGCTTATTTCTGATAAAAAGAGAGGGGTTCACATATGTAACCTATTCTTCATGTTCTTTCTGATACATCAGGCAAAATGCTCTGTCTGGCTTTTATGGTTTTCTTGCCTAAATTATGAGTTTTGCTTGTGGCTTCCTCTGGTCATGAATTGTTTTAATGCTCCTGGATCACAGAGGAGAATCACTTAGGAGATACTCCACAGTCTCTTGTGATTAAGTACCCTATTAAAACTACAACCCAGACATGAAGATCCTGTGGAGAGACTCTGAAGGCTGACATTTGGAGTTAAAAAGGATCTTAGAAAACCTCTTACAGCTGTCTGGCAAACTCAGATTTACTCACATCAACCCCCCTGAACTTGATATTCTAGCCTGAGCAATAATCCAAGACCTTTCATGAAACTGCGTTCCCACAAGCCTTCTTAATATCGCTAGCTCTTAGATCATGGGGCTTAATATCTTAAGACACCCTGAGATCTTTTAACCCTAAGCTATTTTACAGGCTTCACTAAGCTGCATGCTGCTCAAATAGTAACAGCTCAGATGCTGTCTTTAGGCTGATTTCTTTCAATATTGTAGTCAGTGAATCTCTCCTGTCCACTGTTGCTCATTCAGAGCATGAAAACATGAACATTTATTTACATGTTCTATCCAGCTGTGTTCAAGACTCCAAGAAGGAAAGAGCAATGGTACAATACAGAGCTCTTCACAGAATTGGGAATAATTATGGTAATTTTTTAATGGCAGATGGAGAGGGTCGTGGGGAGCTGTGTGCATGCATATACACAGTACAGGTCCCTGAAAATCAGCAATCATGGCTGTACTATTCTGAATACAGCAAAATACTGTAGTTGCAAAAGAACTCTGAAGTACTGATTGCTGAACTGTTAAGAGTTGTTCTCAGTGTCTTTAATTCACATGTAAATAATAAATAAAACCATTACTTCTTAAAAGAATTTACACAACATGAAGCATAAATATCCAGTGTTATCTGAATAAAAGATTTTGTAAGTGTTTCAACGCTGACAGCACAACCATCAATTATGTAATCTACATATTGTACATCTATGGACAAATGTCTTCCAAAATATGAAAATGCCACATAGTGGCAAGTTGGAAATCAGGTTGGAAATGCTGAGAATATGTGGACTTGAGATTTAAAAAGTTGTCTTTTTGAGGGTCCGATGCTTGTCAAGCACCAGTATGCCACGGCCTTCCTAGAGAGAGTGTCCTGCAGAGAACAACTCTTCTAGGGGCGAGGCAAGCCCTCCTAGACAGTGGGTGATCTCAGCAAGTGTAGCAATTTCTCAGCTATAAGTGATTCCAGCTCTTGTGATTCAGCTCTTTGCAGGATCACCCGAGGCAAACTCGGGGACAGAGAGACAGGAGCCTCGTATGGCAGTTCCACAGAGGTAGCCTTTATTGTCCAGCCACCCTGCGAAGGGGAGGCCAGGGACGAGAACTCCCTGGGTCAGGGCAGACTCAGGCCCCTTTTTATGGGGAAGGCAGGGGGTGGCGTAGAAACCAATTAGCCAACTGGATACAAGGTATTACCATGGGGGAACAAAGCATGCTGGGGTTGCTCGCCGTAACCTAGAAGTGAGTTGCTGGAGACAGTGTCCCTTTTTTTCCCTCAGGCCTCTCTTCTCCAAGGGAGCACAGACGGCTCCTGGGCTAGAAGTTCACAGCCCTCTACAACAAGTTGTCTAAAAAAAGTAAAAAAGAAAATATATTAGACTGATTACTCTTATGGGCATACTCTTTACCAACGACAACAGTTGTGTTTGCAGGCTCCCAGCATTCTTGAGACTGAGACTTGTCAAAGTATTAGCAGAATCTAAAAAAAGAGACAAAATGACTTATTCTTTTAAAGCTTCCAATTATAAGGTTTTTAAGTATTTCTAACAATTAGTTTATATTTATAAAATGGCTTTTGAAAGCAGTATCTGTTCATGTGTGACACTGATATATTTCCACATAGGTGTGTCTTAGATGATTAAGTCTTTGTGATTACAAACTGAATTTCAGTTGGGATCACAACTCAACATTATTACTGTGAGTTAATAAATTAATGCCACTAAGTTCATTAAAAGGAAAAAACTCTGAAAAATTAAAATTGCTATTTTTTCTCTAAGTCAGTTCTATTAAAGACTTTTATCAATTAGAAATTTTACAAAAAAAGTCAATTAGAGAGTTCCCTACAGTAAAAACAGTACTATAATAAACAATATGCAATGCAGTTTTAGTGTAACAGCACTTAAGACTCAGTAAAGAAAAGAAACTTTGCTCCATGAATTTTGAGAAATTACTGCATTAATATTTTTTTCACATGCTAAAAATTAAGAGGGAAACTTATAAGTTTCTATAATTTTGATTCAAAGACTACTTGAATCAATGGAAATTATTCTCCACTTATTCATAATTGCCTGATGGTTTGGATGAAGGAAGTATTGGTTTTCTGACCTATTTAGTGTGAGGATGAAAGACCTGGTCCAACATTATCAGGAAGAGGGGCTTAACAAGAAACCCTCACCATTTCTCTGACTACCAAGCAACAGGCCTCCTCCTGTTTCAATAAGGTCCCATTTTATAGTCAAAATGAACATTTCAAAAGGATTTCAATTAGCAGAAATATCTACTTGTTATGGAGTGGTTAAAAACAAATCCCCAAATCTCAGAAGTTGCTATGAAACAGAATTGTTGTCAGCTCTGCTATTACCCACAAAGGGCTTTGAATCAGACCCATTATCCCTTTAATCTCTTTATGTGTTTCCCATGAGCAGATGACAAAAATGAAAATGGAAAGCTCTGTGCATCAGTGACCTAGATCAGAGTTTGTTCTAGCTACTGAGTTTGTAGCTAGAACAGTAAAATATCACCGTCCAAGTTCTCCTTCTACCAACAAGTGCTGAGATAACAGGAAAAGATAATACAAAAGGAAGACAGATGTGGAGTGGTGCAGTAATCACACCTGGGCAATAACTGCACTCCTTCAGGTGCAAAGTCAAAGACAAAATCCCATTTATTGCGCAGTGTGAATTCCCTAAATACCCCCACAGATCAGGATATAACATCATGTAAACAGGAAAGATGCTCACCACAGTGTCTCCCCTGGAGCAGTGCACAGACTTTGCCTATTATGATAACAGGTAAACAATACCCTATAAGGTCACAAACTACAATCTTCACTTCTCACAGATCCAGCTTTTTCCACAAGCCTCTCTCTGCCCACCCCCGGTGACCTGGATACAGTCCTAGGGTCACCTCCGGGCCCAGGAAAGAGGCTGTCTCTCCGGCCTTCTGGGCTTATCTCTCTGTCACCACATAGTGTAACCCAACAGAGTGGGGAGTAAATTTTTTTTTCTTATAGAAAAAGGTACTTAAAATGTACACAAGATTTTATCTCTATTTAGTGGCAAACCATGAAGAGCTGGAACCACCACTGCTACCTCCTAGTTCCCAATATAATTCCCTAAATGTCTACTGAAAACACAGTAAAGCAAAGCAAAGTATCAGCCAGCTCTGCCTTGGAACCACCTTCTTTCAGAAGAGGATGACACTGGTTATTCTCCAGCCAGGCTGGTAGCTGTTAAAATCACTCCTGTAACTTAAGGGCCTAGTTCACCAA
>VZTE01003957.1:62517-95888 GCA_013397775.1 Eulacestoma nigropectus | reverse complement strand
GGGAGGGGTTACAGACAGACGTTTAGCAATCTGTAACATTTTTTATTCTTCAGGATCTGAAAGACATTTTTATGTTTTAGCTATACATGCATACCTAAACTGAGTCACTTGTGATGGTGAATCCAACTTGTAGATTACCTGTTAGTTTTTGGCACATAATATAATAACTGCAGCAATTCCTTATACTTAGAAGATGAAATGCTCACTTTGTGAGTACTGGAAACTATAGTAAGTACTAGTTTCTTATTAATGAGGATCACTGTGCATTTATTAATTTGGTATTTGACAGGCCTAGAGAAAGGAATGCAAACAGCTATAGCAGGAAACTAAAAAATGGCTACTAGCATTGTGATAGTCACAACTGCTTTGTTATTCCATTTCAAAACCTGTAAGAGAGTGATAGTGTCAATGTTCATCCCTTAGATAAGGGAATTGTATGTGCAAAATACTCTAGAATTATGTTTTCATGTTCTGTTTAATGCACTATAAATGTTCTGGCCTTTTTATCTCGTTTCTTCAAAATGTTAGCAAAATTAAAGTTGTCCTGCTGTTTTGCATAAAAGAGTAGTTTTAATTCAGATGTCAGCAGTGATATCTGTTGTCCAACAAATGAGAGAAAAACCAATATGTTCCAAGTCTTTTTTGAAAGAATTTGAATACAACTGAAGTCTCATAGATAAGGATTTCATGTTTTGGAAGGTACAAAGAGATAATGAAACAAATTATTCAGTAACTCAGTCTCTGTATAAGATGCAATAGGAACAATAAATAAATAATATCACCAGGAGAAAAATGTGCTTTTTTGATTATGCAGTTTGCCAACAGCTTTAAGCAATATGTGTGCTATCAGAATACATTCTTTTTCTAATGAGTAATATTGATGATTATCATTATAAAAGCCAGTCAAGTCACACACACAGGCATACACGTGTGTGCAGCTCTATACATAATGTTCATGCACATAGATGCAAAAAAAATCTGTGAATTACATATTAACCCTACACATGTATAAAACCTTTTTGGTCCTTGAAAAAAATATTTAACATACCATTATTCTTAGAAGATGTCAGAATTATCCTGAAGTTACACTGAGAGAAAATGAGATTAACCAAACCCTTTGACTCTTTCTTTTACTGCCTTTTGGTTTAACCTCGTAAAATGGATGTTGCATTTACAGGGTTTTACTGGCTCTACTTTTTTAAAGAAAGAAAAATGTCTCTGCAGTAGTGCTGTCAGACTCCTGTAGCAAGTGCACTTAGGCTATGTCTGAACAGCACAGCAGATGAGCATCCTTGCAGGCCTGGAGTCGCAATCCTCCAACACCGATCACACATATGATGCTGCTCCCCCTCACCTGATCACACACACACTCCTTCTTACCCTTGGAGGTGGAGACATAGGGGAGTGAGAGAAGGTGATGGTGCACTTCTGGGTCTGTCTCTGATATTATCTGAGGTCCTGCTGGGCAAATACATTCTTGGACAACCTTCTTAAGCCCACTGGAGTCACTGGGAATTTTTCAAGCAAACACTTATCTTGAGTTCTCCATATGGCAGTAGAAGTCAGACTAGAAGACATAGAAAGGAAATGTTTAACCGAAAAAAAGTATACTTACTCTAAACCACAAGTACTCAAATTGCCTTAGGCTCCGAGAACATCAGACTAGTTTAAGACCAAGATCTGTAATTTTTATGCCATAAATATTAAATTTTTTATTATTTCAGTAGCTCTTTTGATTTTGACCATTTACAACAAGCTAAAGCTTGGACTTGGAAAAAAAGCCAGGCAGAAACTTGAAATATATAAGTCATACTGAAAAAATACATTTCAGTTTCATCAGATTACAAATTTCAAATGGAAGTCTGTTCTATTAAAATATTGTTCTTAGTAACACAATATTAATTTTCATATGGCAGAGAAGGTGATGGACTCGTTGATGAATGACAGTTAGTAATTGATCTAGTTTCAAATCCCATTGGTACTCAGAACAGTCTGTAATGTTGCTTAATCTGTTAAAAATTATCAAAAATAATTTATTTTCAGAGTTTCCAAATCCCAGTAATAGATATGCTATTTTCATCAAAACGTACACAGTTGCTTCTGTCTAGATAGATAATTAAAACTTAAAAGATAACTCCCAACCAATGCAACATTTTTTCTAGATTTAGGCCACATCCTTGTAATCAGTACTTGTTATTAGTTTATTTAATGTCTTTTTTGACCTGATTTGATAACTGACATACTGGCATCTCAAGCTATCGTGCTACTACCTCATTCCATCTTTGTTAACGAATCAAATAATCAAATAGGAGTAAATGTTAAATCCAGATAAGATCTTTTTATTAGTTATGCAAAATCTTCAACTGCTGTGACCACTCATGTTCAAGAATCTAAAAAAAAATAAATCATGGTCTGTTTTAGGACAGGTCTCTGAACAATTTCAAATGGAACACTATTAAAAAAAACCCCACAATCTGATTGATTAAAACTTCTCCAGTGACACAGAGCAGTTTGGCTGAGCATGGCTTATGACTTTATTAATGTAACATATTCACTATTTTAATTTCAAATGCACTATTTTAATTTCAGGGAAGCCTTTGGTAGTAAGTAGCAGTCTCTAAATACTTACCCATAAGGCTGCTTACAGCAGGCTGCCTAAATTATATAAGGATAGTCTGCGTCTCAGTGCACAGAAATGCTCCTTTTATTAATACAACCAATTAAAACTGAGATACTGTGAAAATTGTTAATAATTAGATTCCAGTAAATTATTGGTGCATCATGATTCTAATCCCTGTACAGTCATCCTCACTTTGAGAGTCTTTCAGATTAAAGGTAAAGGAAGAAGAAAGATTTGATTTGAATCCACTGCCTCTGGGAAAATGATGGTGGAAGTAAGAACATGAATGGTATGTTTCTTCCTTGGGGGTTTGTCAATACTTGTATTACAGCCAACACTAGAACTGTCAGATAAATGAGTCATTAAGAATTCAACTTTGAGACACAGAGCTAAGTTTTTCTGCAGATGCTGAACAGCCAGTACAAGCCCAAAGAGACATACATAGCATTAGTCATAAATGTCTATAAGCTTCTTTGCAACAAGGATGGAAGAAATCATAGGATGCCAGCTAGCAAGTGGAGTGAGGTTGATGGGAAAGTATAATTGTCTTTGGTATGAAAAGATATGCCTTTCCATAGCATTTCCTTCTGTGGATTTTTATGAAGACCTACCAAGAGCTTAAAGATGTAATCCTACAAGTCCATCTCAACAGACTATTTTAAATACACGTGACACCATTTAGGAACCATGGTTGCTTACATCATTAAGGTAAGAAAAACAACCAAAACATGTAGATTTGGAACTAGAAGGGCTGTTTTACTTCTAGTAAAAAGGGTGAATTGTTATCAGACAGAGTCTCATTTAAGATACCATTCCAAAGTAGAATATAATTATCTTACATTTACTCCCTAGAATTTCTGGCATGAAGTAAACCCAAAAATACATATACAAAGTTGTATTAAATATTCATAGGCGCCTAGAGTGGGAAAAACCTTTCCTTACAGCAATCAATCTTGCTAACCTCTTTTCAGCTTTTTTCTAATATATATAGCTAGCAGATCATATCAGAGGTTGATAGCAAGACCAGTAAGAACTTTAATAGGAAGGAAAAAAAAAAATCCCATTAAAAATGTAGGAGATAATATTATTTCTCAAAAATGGTGAGAAGGTCAAGTGAGCAATAATTATTTGACAGTAAAAGCCAGATTACTTTCAACTGCAGCTGCATTTCACGTATCTAACTTTGAAAGCAAAATACCTCAGCAGTAGAGTCTGTTAACAATGTAACTAATGTCCATGCAAGATTTGAATATCTGTTTTCACAAATAGAAATGGAATTACTATTCCCCAGACCATAAAAGTCCACCTCCCATTTCTTTGCTCTGGGCTCGTATTAAGAAGGGAACAAAAATAAACACTATTATACTATTAAACATAACCAATGATTTTAAAATAAAGTCCTTGAACATCCTCTTTGGAAGGACAAGTAAATATAATTAAGTAGAAAAGACTTTCTCTGAGTTTCCAAAATTGAAAGCACAAGAAAAAAACTTTATTTTTCAAATTGCCTAAAGATGTAAAAAACCTTAGTACAAGACATAATATTTGATGTCCCACATTGCAGAGGGTAACCATCACTGAGAACTGGCTGAATATACTGAGGGGCTTTCTCAGAACTAACTATGAGCTCAAATCTGGACAACTTTGGACGTGATGGGAATGTGATATCAGGGGATCTGATAAACTGACACTTTGTAAAAATAAAGCACTTAGCGAATTCAAAACCAAGCCGTCTTAATTTTTCCCTTGACAACTATGAAAATAGAGGGTTGTTGAATGCACAGTTATTTTCATTCAAGTATAAGACACCAGTTCATCAAGATGTTAGAAATAACAGACTCAGTCCCATGACAATTATGCTGAAAAATAAAATTCCAGCTCGTATTTATGGATATTACTGATCTGTGGAAAAGCATTTTATTCAGTTTCTCATCTAAAGCTGTAAAGGGATTTCCATACATATTTATTTAGCTACAAGAATCTTTTTTGTTCTTTCCAGAAACTAGCAATTAGGACTACAAAAGGCATAACAGACTGTTGTGCTACACCTGTCTTACTCCAGCAATCCAGCTATTCTGGTGATAATGGATATTCAGTGTGGAACATGTGGCTGCCAGGGTAGAAGGCAGTCTGCAGGATGCAGGTGCTCTCATCTCACTTCTGCCCACGATGCTCTCTGTGCCCAGGAGCCCACACAGTCACCAAGGAGGTTAGGATGAATATATCTCAAGCTAGTATTGGCTTTCACAAAGAAAGATTGAATGATCCTGACAGCACTGAGGTGTAGAAAGCAGCATCTGAACACAGTTATGGCCCATTCTCTGCATCACTCAGGAATTTTACAAGCAGTTTTAAACTGTCAAGGTAATGAGTCCCTGTGCAAGACGTGTTATCCTGGTGTGGGATATTGTAATTTAGCTAAAGCATCTGGGGTTGTACATGAAACATCAGTGTTTCCAGAATGAAGGCATTGAATGAAACGGTGTGAAATACCACATGGCCTTTCATAGACAATCCCTATCGGTGCAAAAAGCAAATACTTTTGGTAACTTACACATCTGTCAGAGACTGAAATATTGTTGTTTATGACTTAAAACATTTTTCATGAAGGACTTTTAAAAACTGTATTACAAAAGCTGCAGCACCCTGAATGGGGCTCTGAGAGGCCCTGGACCCGCTTGCTGATGAAGATAAGATAAAGGGCTGGGGACATTCACAAAGCATAAGCTTAACACTTCCAGGGTGGGGACCACAGCCCCAGGGCTATCAGCTACCAGGCTCGAACAGACCCTTGCAGCAAAAGGTGGGGGGAGAGAGGCTTTGGGTGTGTGCTGGAAAAGCCTCTGGTGAGAGGCACAGTGACCGCCCATCCTCCACTGTGCAGAGCAGCCCAGCTGAGGGGCCCTTCACCCGGGGGGGCGGAAGCTTATCTGCAGCAGAGGGGGTGACATGGCCCATCAAAGGACTCCCCCAAAGGGGTCCCCAGACCCTGCACCAGAGCACCAGAGATGATGCAACAGACCCTCAGTGTTGCAAGGGACAGTGTGTCAAGCTGGCCCCTGCAAGGGAGGCACATGGGCGTTCCCACCTGCCCAAAGCGTGTATTAATCCATGGGACTCTTCGGCATGTGGCCGCGGAAGCAGGGGACCCTCACCACCAGAAGACCAGATGGAGGGGAGCAACGGGGCATCGCTGGGACCCCTGGATGGGTGATACGCTTCCACCTAACCCCTGTCTCCTCTCCCTGTCCCCTCACCCCCCACACACACTTCTTCCTCTATTTCCTTCTTTCTTTCTTTTCTCTTTCCTTCTCTTTGCCTCTTTTTGCTATTAAATAAAATACATCAATTTTTTGGCACCAACATCTAACCTCGTTTGGTTTTAATCTCATTTTTGGGAATATTTTGAACCTTCTAAGTTCCTTCTGGTTTATGCACAGAGACTTACTTTTCTTTGTACTTCTGGGTTTAAAACTGGATCGTAACAACATCTCTTTCTGGTAACATAGTGATTGTCGTTGTATCAAAGGCTTTAGAACATGAATGTTTGCCAGCCACTGTTATACTGATACCATAAAAATATCTTTTCCATGGATTTTTCCTTCTTTTTTTTGTAGCATTCTCAATTACATTTTATGTGCTAACTGTTGGAAAATTCAATTTCATTGTGATCATCTGTGTAACATTCCACATTACTGTCTACTAACAATGCAAATAGCTGACATTTACCGTGGCCTTCCAAACAAGTTAACAAAAGCTCAAATTTTGGAAAACAGTGCTTTTTTCCAGAAACATTTATGAATGTTTGCCATATAACTATTTTGCATTTCCATCATATGAGGATCTTGACATTCTTTGACAAGAATGGATCTGATCTACTGCTGTGTATAGATGCTCAGATAAAAGTGTGTCAATGTGAAGGTAACAGATGTCCTGAAAATAGTCCCAAGCAAACAGATTGATTAGAAAATTTGACTTCTACAAGCAAGCAAACAGGAAAGAGTTTGACTCATTGATCTTAATTTTAGCACAAAGTCAGATTATCCAGGAAAGGAAAGAAGAGCTTTTGTGAATAGAAAGGATGGGGGAAATAGCAGAATTAAAGCACTCTCTGAAGAATTTTAATATGAATATGCTGCAGTATGCAAGATATACATATCAAGAATGAGAGCCAGTCTGGGTAAGAAGATGAAGTAAGGTGATGTGCACCTGAAAATACCATAGAATGAAAATCTGACATAATGATGGGTCAGTACTTAGGTATAGTCCAGAGGAGAAAAAAGCAACCACGAGCATGAATAAGATGTCGCATACCTTGTTTTATTCCTATGTTTCTCATTTTTTAAATACATATCACCTATTTATATTTTTTCTATTGATTTTTTCTCCTTGGAGAAAATAATAAACCTAATAATACTAATGATAATAACAGTAATAAGAACAATAACAATAATAATAGTAATAAATATGAAAAGGAAAGACAGAGGGCAGAAAAAAAAAACCAGAAGAGACAAGTGATGCACAATAAAATCACTTGCCACTTGCTGTCCCATGCCCAGCGCATTCCCCAACAGCAATCATCCCCCAGCAAGCTCCCCTCAGTTTATTTACTGGGCATGACACTCTAATGGTATGGAAAATCCCTTTGTCCAATTGAGATCAGCTGTCCTGGCCATGTTCCCTCCCAGCTTATTGTGCACCTTTTCACTGGCAGAGTAAGAGACTCTGAAAAGTCCTTGACTCAAGCAGTACTTAGCAACAACTAAAACTTCATTGTCTTATCAACCTTATGCTCATATTAAATCTGAAACACAGCACCAAAGCAGCTACTAAGAAGAAAATTAACTCTATCCCAGCCAAAACCAGGACATCATTAATTCGGTAGAATATCAGAGCCTAAGAACACTGAAGGGACTCATAACTGAGACATGGTCTTCTTCCGAGCTTCTTTGTATTTTTACAGACTAGAGTATTGCAATAGTTCCCTCTTTGTATTTTTAAGCAGCAACTTATATCAGTGAACAGTGAGAAAAGGTACATTCTGTATCATCTGCACTATTTCCAGCAGCCTATAATTTGCTTACCTCTCCAGCTCTTTTTAGGTCCCAGTCCTGATACATGAGCATTAGTTGACTCCCAAGCTCTCTTTTGGTATGAAGCAAGAGTTCCTACCAAAACAAAGCTTAGGAGTGTTTTTTTGAGAAGGTACTTTCCACCTGGAAGTTGAGAAAATGAGTGACCGAAGTCCAACTGCTGTGGCTGTACTCTGTCCTCCCACACAATGCTAGTGGGCTGTGCATCCCTGCAGTCCTCCATGCTCCTGGTTCACAGCATAAACACCCCACTGTTTTGGAAGGTAGCACAGACCTTGCATTGTTTGGCACCTTTCAGATTCAAAAAAAAAAAGCCCACTCAAATAAAGAAAACTGTGTCTTAGTATGACAGTGGCACTCCTTCAAGCTCCCAGGGGACCCTCTGCCAAGCTTTTCGTAGTTGAAGTTCAGCTCACTCCACCCAGCCTGACTGAGGATCTGTTTCTGAGAAGAATATGTGGGTATGCATGCTCTTTAGCATGTGGCTTCAAAAGATAATCCACAATGTGCCCCAGTGGCCACTGTAAAAGTATTATCAGTAGCTCTGTAACTCATCATTTAGACCATAAACCAGTATATTGAACAGCTCTGAGTCTCTTAAAGATATTATGTTAAATGATAATGATGATGATATTAATAATAGTGACAATAATATATTGTATATGATAATTATATAATGATGGCACTAATTATATCAATGGTAGTACTAATAATAATACTAGTACTATTGCCACTAATAAAGAGTATCTTGGTTTTCCTTCCCTTTATTTCTGATCAGGATATACATAGTAGGCTGAAGAATCCCAAGTAGACTTAAGCCTTCGTTTCAAAGAGTGTTTTACTCTTTATGGAGGCTTTCCTGTTCCACAGATTTCACTATGACTGGAATAATGTATTTTTAGGACCCAGGCCATTGAATCATTTTCCTCAAAAAAGTATGATTTTATTTACATATCTCACTGAGGCTGTTGAATATATCCTTATTCCTGTTCAAACAACTCTGTATTAATGCAAGTAAGAATATTAGGGAACTTTAATAACATAAATTGCTCCTAGTGCTTGATCCCCCAAGGTGACTATACACATAGTATTCATAATATATTTCATAATATTATTTTAGACCCCAGCTACATACTATTATCCAGCAGATGGTGTAGAGTCCATCATGACTGTGGCCGGAGTTTCCTGAAATCTGTAGCTACAACTTGCAGTTTACTACTCATGGAATTATTGGACAGTCCAGGTTGGAAGGGACCTCAAAAGATCATCTGATCCAACCTTTCATTCGAAGGGGGGCTCTCAAGTACCCTGTCTTTTTATCTCACTGTTCATTATTCACATTAATGCCCAATAATGCAGTATAAATCCTAAAAAAATGGAATCTTCTAAGCAATATTTCTGAGTCTTGGTTGCATTCCAGATTTTGAAATATATATTAATGTTTTGGTTTTGCTGTTGTTTTGTTTAATTGTTAGTCTCAGATTATGGGAATACCTTTGGATGGTTTGTCCTGATTATCACAGGTAAGGAATAGCTGCAGCTCAGAGATGTGAGTTCTTGACTAACTTAAGTATCTAGCCACTTTCACTTAATTTATATACCTAGAATTAGAGGTAACTTTGAAAACTTAAGCCCTATCCTCAAAATGATTTTTTATCAAATTCATTTGTGTCAAAAATAGAGTACATCAACAAACCCTTTTAAAACGTAAATTATTAAATGCTTCAGGTAAGTCAGTGTAATTCATGCTTTTAACTGCAGTGAAGTCAACTTTTCAAAATACATTGAACATATTTTAATTGGACTCTTTATGGCAATGCCTGAGGCTTTGATAAAAATTCACAACTACAAGACATAAATGACACTGATAAATTCACTGGGTGACAGGCTGAAATGAAGAACAGAGGTGAAATTTCACAATGTGAAAGGCTTCCAAATTTGTGTCTCTATCTAGCAATAAATCTATAGTTAAAAGTAACAGATAGTATTTCCAGGACTGATGCAAAAAGAGATCATCTCTTCTCTCCAAGGGTGAAGTAGAATATTCAGAAAACCAGAGAAGAAATTAATTAGAAATATCAGCTCCATTGCATTAATTAAATGGTCAAGAACAGGAAATTTCCACATAATGCCTGCCAGATTCTGTGTCTATGGGACCTGATTTCTAATTCTTTTACAGGAATAAGTCCATGAAAATAAATTGCTGAAATCGAATATGGTTGTTAATCTTACTCTCCTTAACCTTCCTTTGTCCTACACATATAATCTTTTGAGAAATCAGGTATCTGGGAACTTGGAGTCAGAGTGCCATGAGATATATGTCTCAATGTCATAATCATATTTTACTACTGGAAAAAAAAATTACTTTCATGAGAAAAAGGAAGAGCTGTGACATCCTGCAAAATAAGAAAGCAGACATTTGTGGATTGCAGGATACAAGAAGGAAAGAAAAGCATCTTCTTAGAGCTCCCTTGTTTTCAAGCTAGAATAGAGATAGAAGAGTCTTTTGAGCAACTAAATATTAATGATTATATAAATATGTATTTTTACTGTCTGCTTAAATGATGAACAGCATGGCATTTAAAAAATTGCAATACTCTGAACAAAGGTCCTATGATGGTAATTACATCTAGTACATTACCTCATAAAAAGCAGTCCATTTGTGTAAGAGAATTAAACTTCATTTTGAGAACTGTGTGGGTGTATACAAAATAACAAATAAAGAGCTACACTTCTGCTACTCTTTAAAAGTAAAAAAAGCTTTAGTGGAAAAGTCCCCTCAGAGGACATTTATTTTAGACATTTAAATTTTGAATTATTCCCAGATTTTCAGCCAACCATTAAAGTTCATTAGAGTGCTGAATGCTGCATGTTCTGCATCAAGTCACAAACATATCACTTGTAAATATTTATTAAATCTCTAAGATACATTTGGAGTTTCCACTGAAAAATCTACTAACAGCACAAATTCTTCAGAAGCATCAAGGTTTGGATAGGATAATGAGGAATTAAAGATCAAGTAATTGAAACACCTGTTAAAGTGAGTATCTTTTCCATGTCCTCCTAATAGTCTATCACTTAATTTCCTTCAGTCCAGCTAAGAATGAATTGTCAGACAAGTGCATAAATTTAAGCACTGTTGTAAATTAAGGTGTTTTCTTGAACCAGGGCTCAAAACTTAAAATTACATGTTTCATCAGTGCCTACCCCTGAGCCATGACTGACATAAAAACTGTTCCCTTTGGGGTAAGGTGTTCATGCCTTTAAGGACAGCCACAGCAGCTGCCAAGTTTTCTAGACAAAATTACTATTATTTATCATGATGCTTTTAGGACAGACAGGCAACACATTTTCCAAGTTTACCAAAAAACTTTGTTCCAAGACTAAAATCCATTTTTTAAGACCTTTAAGTCAATGCCAAGTATAGCAGTTCAAAAACCCTCTCCCATTCTCTCCTCTCCTCATTTGAAAATGTTTTGATCATCATGAATTCTGGCAACTGTGATACTTAATAACCTGCAGACGAGATTAATGACTAATGAGTCTTAGTTCTGAAAATGCTTCAGGGTCATGCCAGATGAGGAACAAATGTCGTATAGTGAGTATTCTTTTGCCCAGTCATTAGGAACAAGAATTGGCAAAACCTACCTGGGAAAGTGGTTGAGTCACCATCCCTGGAGATGTTTAAAAGATGTGCAGATGTGGCACCTGGGGACATGGTTTAGGGGTGGACTTGGCAGTGCTGTGTTAATGGTTGCATTTGATGATCTTAGGAGTCTTCTCTAACCTACATGATTCTATGACTCTATTACAATATTGTCACTCTATTGTCTTCTGTCCTATAACAGCTTGTCTATGTAGAAACCTTTTGAAAACTATGCCTACTATACACCTATGTTCATCAAAAGTAAACTCTCAAAGTAAAAACACTGATCATAGTATTTCTTCTTCCAAGGCCAACTTTTAAATTAATTCACTGAAAGAGATGTTTCCCAAATGATGCTTGACCTTAGAACGTATCAGGTTATTCAAAATAACTTCAGGACTACCACAGAATTCAAAGTTAAATTGTAAGATTACTTTAAAAATTGTGATGTTATTGTCAAAATCACCTTTTTCATTATTAAAAATGCACCTTTACTTTTCTAGAAATATTAACAAATGCAATAGTATTATAAGAGAAAGCAAAACTCAAAAGAGCCTAATGCAGATAATAGATAATTCTCTGAAAATACGTAAAAAACAGAAATAAATTCCATAAAAGTGCTACATTTTTTTTTCAAATTGTGCACTGTAAAACATGTTCTTTGAAATAAATTGTATCTCCTCTCAGCCTTAGCACTGTTTAATTTTTTTTTCCTTTTAATCTGTATTTGCTTCTCTTATTACTTTACAAAACTACAGCTTTGTTTTAGTCAGTACTACAGCTAGAGCATATAAGATCTGTCAAAACACCAAGGAGTAGGAAATTGAGAGGAAAAGAACCTTTCAAATGAACTTTCAATCACAACAGAATTTTCAAGATTTTTTTAAACAACACTAAAAAAATGCTGCAAACGATTTTTTGCTCATGTCATACTGACATATAATTTGATCAGTTGTATATCTTTAAAATGCATGTAACGGTCACTCATTTTAAAATTACTCTGTATGTCCTACATTTTGTTACATGTCATTCCTTATATCAATTTTTCTTAAGTGCTTAAAAGAAGCTTCATGTATGATTTTATCGAATCTATCTTCTTTCTCTTACTCTGCAGAAAAAACAATATCCACAGCTTTCTTACTGTACTGGCTTCATGCAATGTATTATATTCCTACATTACCGTGACATTCTTATTCCCTAATATCAGTGTTGACTTAAACATTTTTCTTAAAAACTAATCTACTGCTTTATGTTTTAAGTGAAAGGGATACAGTCCCCTACATTCAATGTGCATGTAAGTGCACAGAGTAAACACCACCACTTACGAAGAAACAATTCTGAATTGCTGGAGGGGGGGGGAAATATCAATTTTTAACGCCAAGTGCAACTGGGCAAAACTGGCATTTCATATTTGTTCAAAGTGGATACTTTTATACTATTTAATTTACTGTCTATAAATTATTGCAAAAGGTAAGTTAGCATAGTTAATCAAATGAAAAATGACAGTTCATGTCGCACAGGAATAAGATACTGTTCTAAAAATTCAAGTGCCTATTTTTTCAAGAGTGGAGAAAAAAGAACAGTAATAATAAGATGAGGTTCCCTAGATATTGCAAGTATTCTACATAATGCTTTTATATGATAACTTTTGCATAGAAGATCTTTTGATGTTATTAAACTCTCAGATGGTAGGTATTGCTCCCATTCTTTTATAACTCCTGTGACTTGCAGTAGGTATGGAGAGATTTTTGTATCAGTGGCTGCTTATCTTCTTCTCTGGAGCAAATCAGTCTTCTTCTCAGGCAAAATTATTCCTCACAAATTTCTCTGCCATGGTTCCCAAGGTATCTTTTAGTAAGATAGTAAGATATGCCCTCATGGATTTGTGCTAATAATGGAAGAAATGCCATTACTATCAAATGCATAAGCATGAATTTTATGACATCCAACTTTACCCACATAACATGTAGGTACCTGATCTATCATAATCATGTAGATAAATTCACAGAGAGTGAGACATCTCCAAAGGACAATTCATCTTATGCACTGTGAATACCTACCTAGAGATGAGAACAGTAGCACTGAAGAGGTTCATTTATCTCCATTGAAGGAATCCACAGCATTACCATAGATTAGGCAGCTAATTTTTAGGTGGGTAATACTGGCTGAGACGATTCAACCCAGGTGATGAAGTAGCATTGTAGGTCACTGTCCAAGTCCTCTGTATTATGCAGTAGCTGTAACTCCTGCTGATATTACTGTATCTAATCAGCAACCAGTCCTACTCTAATGTATCTGAATAGGAAATTAAGAATCAGAAATACCATCAACTGAAGCCTTTCTTTTTCTTAAGTTTTTTGTTTGTCCTTGCTAAGCAGAAACTGGCTTTGTGTTTATATAATTCCCCTCCTTCTCATAACTGAGATGGTTCTAGATTATCCATCTTTCTGTGCTAGAGTGAGGAATTATTCCAAATGTAATACAACACGTCAGAATAGTCTGATAGCTTCCAGATGAAAGACTGTATAGTTTCTCAGCTGTATTCTTTGCGAGTCTTCAACGTATTATTTCACCCAGTCTGCATGTTACAAAACTCCAATATAGGGACTGAATTTTGCTTTTCTTCTGGTTAGCAGTCAGATCTACGGCAGGTTACTAAATGACAGTCTTTAATTTTTGGCAAAATATTGCTATTCTGCACAACAGTAAAGTGATATAGATTGAACTGGAAACAGCCTAATGACAATCACTTAACATATTGTGCCAGAATGTCATTTGTTTTACTCTGTCAGTCATCTCCTGTCTTATTTGTAGGGGTTTGGGTTTTAAAGAAATTTAATGTTCAAATAGTCTATGTTGAAGTGTCTTACATTCTGTGGAGGAGAACCATGAATTTGGACACGTCCTTGGAACAGAAATTTATTGCTTCATGGTTTCGACAATAATGTAGTCCTCTGTGATTCAAGGTTTTGCTAACGTTGAGGTGCTTTTTGTAATTGCTTATTTTACTGGTCACCTTAGTGTTAGGCTTGATAAAGCCACAAAGCCAAGAGCCCCAGGGACACTGCAACTACAAAAGGCATGCAAGAGGATCATGGCACTGCCCCAACATTGCTCCCTCAGCATCTTGCTTCTTGGCACCTGGCTTGGGGATGGTTTATACCCCATATCCATTTTTCAGGCTTTTTTTGGTTTTTTGTTTCCAGCATGGTCCTTGCCTCCCCCTGCTCCGGGAGTATCACGATGGGTGAGGGGCTGCCCGGGATGCTGCAAGGGTTGGAGGCCAGGGGCTGCTGCTTCCTTTCGGTGGGGGTGAGCAACTCAGCAGCCACTGCAGCACAGCAGTCTTACTGATAATTTTGTTGCCCAGTGGGTTTTGCCAGCTTCTTTCTTTTCTTTTTCCTTCAGGACTGTGACTAGGGCTTCCCGGCTTGCTGCTCTGCTGCTTGGGAGATCAGAGCCAGTGCTTGCTTTGCCTGCAGCCTGCCTTCCCCTGCCAGGCCGCTGCCTCTGCATGCCCGACCCCGGGACCAGGCATCACTGGTGAGCTATCCAAGGGAGCGATCCTCCACCCAGCCCCACTGTTTTCTGCAGCTGCTTCAGGGCATTTTTGCTACATTTTAACTCAGGTCTCCCTGCCTGCCCAGATCCCCCTGGCTCCTGCCACCGCTTCGGAGCTTTTGCTCCACTTTGTTTGCCACACCGGGTGTGCTCACTCCTGCTGTTCCAGCCTGCTGCTCCAAGGTTTCCTCCTGCAGGCCATTCAGTCTTTCTAGTGGCACTGAGACCGGCTGCCGCTGTAGAGGACCCTTTCCTACCTCTCCCAGAGGCTGAGCCGCCATCACCGCCTGAGAGAGGTGGCTGAGCTCGCGCCACAGCGCCCCCTGCAGGCGCGGGGGAATCACCGCGCCCGCCCTGCCCGGCCAGGAGCCACCAGCGCCCCCTGCCGGCTGCCGCCGGAGCTGCACCGAAGGGGAAAGCGCCTGCGGCCGAGAGAAGGCTGCCACTGGGTTTCTGTTCTGTTTGTTGTTGCTGCTGTTGTGGTTGTTTGTTTGCCTTTTTATATATTAGTAAAGAACTGCTATTCCTTTTCCTGTATCTTTGCCTGAAAGCCGCGTAATTTCACAGTTATAATAATTTGGAGGGAAGGGGGTCACATTTTCATCCCAAGGGAGATTCCCTTGGCAGGCACCTGTCTTTCAAACTAAGACAGCACTACCCATATGGTGGGCACCTCAGCCTCAGAAATAGCCTCATTTTACTCCTCCCCTTAGGGTTAGGGTTACACTTAGGGTTAGACACGAAAAAACCACAAAGCCTAGAGCTCCAGGGACGCTGCAACTACAAAAAGCATGCCAAGGGGAGCATGGCACTGCCCCAACCTTGCTCCCTCCACACCTTGCTCCTTGGCACCACCTACGGGCACCTGAGCCTCCGCAAAATCCCGATTTTACTGCTCCACTTAGGGTTAGGTTTATGCTTAGGAAACTGAGTGGACACAGGAACAGTTGTCATTTCCATAATTCTGTTTTGGTTTGCCTTTGCCTGTTAAACACAGATGTGAGTGTACAACTATCGAAATACAAAAAGAGATCTGAAAAAGATGGCTGGCCCAGGCTGAATTCTGCAGAGAGAAATTGTTGCACCATTTTCAGTAGTAATTAAAGCTATTGGATTTTTTTTACAATTTTTTGTTACAGGAAAATTCTGCTCAGAATATATTTTACAGCTGGCCAATTTTTCTTTAGTTATATTTTTTTTTCTTTAAAAGTGCTGAATCACAATTACAAAAATGGCGGAAGAAAATGAAGTGAATAACGTTTCAAGATCATATTGATTTCTAGACAAAACCAAAGAAATGCTTCTACTTTTTTCAGATATCCCAATAAGGAGAAAAATACAATTAATATCCTTAGAAAAAAAATATAATTTAAAAATTATCTGTGCAGGGAAGAAAGAATGGAGCTAAAGAAGAAAAAGCTTTTACTCCCAAACATATTGTACAAAAATCATTATTTTTATTCTCTCCAAGGACTAACTGTGCACTTCACTCGCAAAACAGACAACTATTTCACACATGGGAGCAAAATGCTGAAGGATCTTCATACATATTCATAGGATCTAAGACTTAGCTTCTGATCTCAGGGGAAAAGCTACAAAACCTAGAATTGGACACCTAAATTGAAACTATTTTAACTCTCAACTGCTCAGAAAAGGTCCTCCAGTTGCCACAGACACACAATTTGTGTTGTTATCCTAGTGTTTTAAGAATAATTATTGGTTCTATTCCTATAGTGAAGATGAAATGATAGTAATTTCAAGTTTTTTATATTAATATCAGTGTTTCATGGAGTCAGTGATACACTAAGAACTTTAGCAGTGATGCTGGCACACAGAAGGAAGATTTTTGCCTTTGAGAGTGATAAAATGGTAGTGTCATGTGGCTTGTGACTGGTTCCACTCGAGATTTTTCACATACACATTCATGGATTTTAATGGCCTATGGTAGACATCTTATTAGTCAGTTATTAATGGTATTCAAAACTACAATAAAGCCTAAGAGCCAACTCAGAAGGGAGTCTACTCTGACAACCAGTTTACAAAATAGGAAGAGTACACAGACTCTGACTGACAGGTAGAAAGTTAAACCAACAGAGACTGTAACACACACACTGAGTGAACAGCAGGATGACAGAGTTTTCCTCTGTGTGTGTGGTTACTGTGAAAGTCTAAATGAAAGTAGATCGGTGAGTTAGGAAAGCTATGAAAGATTTTAGTTTCTACATGTATGAGCATCTTCTTCTTATAGTGAGAAATTTTCCATGATTAATACATGTGGAAAATATATTATTTAAAGATTGTTGTTTATTATTAAGGGTGTTCATATTCTTGAGTTCCACACTGGATGATGATACAGTTAATGAAAATCCTCAGAAGCTTAGATAAGCCTGAGGAAAAAAAAAATAGTCAATCCAACTCTGTATATTGTCTCTTATACTTACTTAAGAGTCAAGTCAAACAAGCCATTAAAAGCCTTGAGCTTACATCCAAGATTTACATATATTAAACAGATTGGAACAAAAAACTCAGGAATTTATCTCTGTAAATGCCAGGAATCTATACAGTTTGAGGATAATTAATACCTACTAGGTGGAATATGTAGACTTTTCTAATCTTTACATTTTATCTTCAAAACTTTCATCCTAATAAGAATTATATTATAAAAGTGGATTAATAATGGATTCATAATTATTCTGTCACATTCTGTGAAATCTGTCAGGTTTGCTTGGCAATTGAAAAGAGAGGGCATAGCCTTTTGCTCTATGATTTTATGAACCATACTACTTACTAGCTCCCATCATAGCTATTTAAGTAACTGATGTCCTTTACCTGGTGGACTGTAGACCCCAAGGGGTCAGACTTAATCTTTTCTGTATATTTAAAGGAAAAATGAATCGATTTCTGTAACTGCTTGTCATTGCAGAAGTCTATGAGGTATGTATCTAACAGAAAAACAGCAGAGAGACCAGAAGTTTAGGAAAGCATTTTATTTCCAAAAATAGATGCCAATAAATAGTATTTCTAAAAGGAGGAGGGGGCGGGGAAACAGTTACTGCTGATATTTAAGTGCAAAAAAGTGTGTGTAAAGGATCTGTGTTTCTACAGTTCTGTTTCTCACATTGATACTTTTCTCCAAATTGAAATGCTCTATTTTCAGCCTTCTCTAATCCACAAGACTCTCACCCAAACCTACTCCTTCATTCCAAGAGCTGACAAAGAAGGAGGAAAAGCCAAGAGACTGAAACAATCAGAAATTGTAACTGGCAGAAAATGGCAGTTAACAAAAAGAGAAGTTAAACTGAATTTTTGACTTTCTGTTAAAAAGCAAGTCCAATATTTCTGGGCTTACATTTATCTGTTATTCATCTAGTTATTCATAACTAGAAGATTTGCTTTCACTTTTTTTTAATTTCAACTCCATTGTAAAATAGCTGAAATTTTTGGACTTTAGTATGTACAAAACTACTAGGTATTTTCAAAGCACAGTACATACACTGCTAATGACAGAAGAACATATTTTTATCTTTTATTTTGCTTCACCTGTATTCTTATGAATAAAACTCCTGGCTATAACAATGCAAAAGCTTTGAGGGATTATTTAATGCAAATTCTTAAAATTATGAGGTTTTTCAAATGGAAAACAGAAGCCAAATCTACCAAATTCCGTTAAAATTGTGTCCACCTGTCTCAGCTTTTTCCTGCTTACTACCCTTCTTTCCTGGCTATAAATGTCTTCTGTTGATCTAAGCCTGGTGTTCAACTGTTGTTTCTCAAAATACTTCTAGCTCTCCCGATCAAAGGTTTCAAACCTCATAACAATCTTAAAACTGACTAGATTCTAAGGACAGTGTAAGATTTAAGGGGGCTTTGGTGAAGCATGATTAGCATTGCGTTAAAATGAACTGTTTCATGGATAAATTGTTTCAGTTTACGTCATACTGAAAGAACATAACAAAAGTCTTTAAGATTAAATTCTGCTATTTTTTTCCTAATTCTATCAAAACTGGCAGGAGGTAGAACTCTGGCAGTTTTATTTTTCTATTATCTTCCATGGCAGAAAGACATGTGCAAAGGAAATGAAACATATTCAGCCAGAGCAGAATGCACTGCTACAGGATATCAATCCATGAAGACATAATGCCAAATAAAAGCAGCAGATATTAAATAATTTATCAGTGCTATCATGTGATGGGTGAATAGGAGTGTCAGATGCAGTTTCAGGTCTCCCTGCCTTGGTTCCATCCCTAACACCTTCCTGCTCCTTTTTGAGGACAGTGATGATCAAGACTGTATTTAGTTTCCAATTCTTAGTTTTAAGAAGGACACAATTCATAAAGCATAAAATGGTAGTGACTCTGTGGCACATGTGCCTTTCATTCCAGGGTATGCTTCTTTGAACTGACGGTTAAAATTAACATATAAATTAATTTATTTGTGGTTAAGTGAGTGCAAATTGATATTTTGACAACCATTCTAAGAATAATAAATTTATTATTTTCTCTTAGCCAGTAAGATCTACCGTATGAGAACATCCTCATCTCAAAATGTGAGCCCATGGTCCTGACATGACTGACAAACTCATTTGTCAGTAATATTCAGGTTGATCAGCTGAACTGTGTAGAGTTACTCACAAAGTGTATGAGTTGGGCACCTGTAGCAGTGTTCCATTAAAACTGGGCATTCATTTTATATCATCCTCTTTTATTTTTCCTTTCTTCAGAGTGGATAAAATATAAAATAGTTGCCCTCAAGGCATAAATCTGACTCTGCACTTCTTCGTATCAATTGACCTAGCTGTAAATACAAATCTGGTCTTACAGGCTTGGCAGTGGGAAAAAGATATATGAGTGCTGCTCAAACCATTTTCCTTTGTCATACTGGGTAGATGGCTGACCTGAAGTATCCTACTCCAACTGACCTTCTACTCAGGAATAAACCTTTATTGATTCTCCATCTGAGTTACTAAAGCAGCTCCAAAACAATTTGAAAAATCTGTTACACTTTTCTCACAAAATTATGTTGACTTAGCATTTATGAGTTCTTGTGATTTCCACAGATTTTTACAAAAAACCTCAACAAGACTCTGTGGACATACACCCTTTGTTCTGCTTACCTATCAGTGCAATATAGTGCACTTGAAGATGAAGGTGAAGCTTATGAGATCATTATTTGTATCCCACAAGTTAGAAATCACTGACTATAAACTGGCTATAAACTAACAACTAAATCACTGGCTATAAACTCTTCAGCAGGGATAGGCAAGGAAGTCAAGGCAATGGGGTAGCCCTGTATATTCATGAAGGTTTCAATTGTCCAGAGCTTGATGATGGTGACAATGGCATTGAGTGTTTATGGGTAAGAATCAGCAGGAAGGCCAACAAGGCAGATGTCATGGTGGGAGTCTGTTACTTTTCCCAATGTATGGGAATTTTGCAATGTTGTTAAAAGTTGTGTGAAAGCACTTCTGCTATAGCAATGTAACTGGTTAAAATATTTATCATTTGTTTACATTTAAGGGCTTTTATTGCCTGAGAACTTTAATGCACTCATTACTGGAGAGTAGCCACCAAATTTCTTAGAGGAATAGTTGTAACTCGTTTGAGAATAGTTCACATTCATTACAAACTAAATGCATAATGCTCATAATCCTGAATAACATAGAAATTAACAGTAGAACCCTGCAAAGCTGTGTAAATTCTGAAGCTATTCATATTCTAAATCCATGCTGAAAGGGAACTTCATTAAGACAGTTGCATCTTATTTCCAGCTGCAGCTAAATCTTTAAATAACTATACTAGAAAAAGAATTTAAAGGCACCCACTTATGTAAGTTATGAACGTGAATAAAGGACGAGTGCTTTACAGTTTACTACCCCCGTAAGCCTGTCTCCAAGTTTTCTGATGATTCACAGTGTCTCCAGGCAACAAAGTAAATGACAGCTTTTGAATGTATTTCCTGTTCTTTCTTCATTTGCATTTATAAACGCTTTTTTTTTTTTCCTCCCAGAAGACTGGTTAGCCATTTTGGTAGCAGTTTTAAAACACCTCTATTTCATCAGTTCAACAAAGAAAGATGTCCACTCAGCCAAACTGGGATGTTATCTAAAGAGACTTTTCTTCTTGGATTCTTTCCAGCAGTTTTACTTATCTCCTGTTGCAATTAAGAAATTATTAGATTTCCACCTATCCTTCAGACACATCTCTAGCTCCATTCCACGGAGTATGTGGATTCTCAGCCTACTATGTCCATAAAACTGTTACATTCACTTTCACTTGTTTCTGTATTGTTTGTGATTAGCCGCCAATTTAATAATGATCCTATTTAAACAGAACTTAGAGAATTTTATGTGCAGTTATGGAATTTTATAAGCTCAAGCCTATAAACAAAGTCAGGAAGATGATGCTGGTGAACTCATTCTTTTTGATTGCCTGCATATGGTATTCTTCAAGCTTCATTTTTCAGGGAACAGTTTAACCACCTCCTGTCCTGTAATTGTATTTAAAATAAAAAGAGATACTCTTAAAATCTAATAGTCTCAAGGATAAGTTCGTTCTCTCACAGTACGTTTATTCAATTCTAATTTAATTTCATTTCATTGTTCTGAAATCCCATTTTATAGGGTCTTTCTCCTAACAACTACTTCTCTGGATGATTGATGAGAATTGTGTGGCTTATCCAAGAATCTCTGCTCGTGGCAGTGTTTGGCATGTCAAGACATCAGATGCTAGTGAGAGTCAAAATGGATACCCAGGAAAATTTAATTCTTTTGAATACTGCTTCATCACTTATGTTCTCTATGTCCTGGAAAGGCATCAGTATCCAATTAATTCTTATTCTTTTAAAATACAATAATTTCAAAATCAGTTTTTGGAAAGATAAGTGATTGCTTTATGATGCCTGTTATGTGTCTGCTGGCACTGACTTTCAGAAATAGGTCTAATTTATGGAAACATAGTGATCTCTGAACCATGCCAAGTGGCATGGTCAACATACCCAAGGGAGAGGCTGCCATCAAAAGGGATGTGGACATGCTCAAGAAGTGGGTCAATGGGAAGTTCATGAGGTTCAACAAGGCCAAGGCCAACTCCAAGGTCCTGCATCTGGGTGGGGGTGATCCCCAGTATCAATACAGGCTGGGGTATGCGCGAATTGAAACTAGTCCTGCTGAGAAAGACTTGGGGATGTTGGTGGAGGAGAAGCTGGAGATGAGCTGGCAATGTGCGCTCGCACAACTGAATAATGATTCAAGGCGGAAAAGTCTGATTTTTTTTTCCCCAGTACACTTTCAGGTTGCATGCCCGTATTATTGAACATCATCTTGCTAGGCAAAGTGGGAAGAGTTTTCTCTCTGCTAAAGGAAAGTTAAGAACTAATAGGGAGGTCTTACCAAAATGAGGACGTGTCACCTGAAGGGAGAAAAAAATGAAAAAAAGTGAGAGAAAGAGGAGAAGAGAGAGAGTGAGACATATTTCAAATTTTACCGCACTGTATTAGATTAATGCATTTGGGTTTTTTAATATATTTATTCTTGTATTTCATAATTACTTTTCATGGTACTGCCAGTTGTGGATTATATAAATAAATACTCTTATTTGAATTTACTTTATCTGACTGAAATTAATAGAGATTTCAAGTAACTGGTTAATATCAAGGCTCTTTTCATCCAATGAGACAGTTAACTAGAGGACTGGATTACTGGGGGAGCTGTCTCACTGCATTACATTGTTCAAAACAGATGAACAGTATGTCAACTGTTTGGTAACTGCCTGCCTAAAATGATGATAGAGAACTGATATCAAAAAATCAAAGGAAAAAACCCCACATGTTTCAGGGACTGTGGTAAGTGGAGAAACTCATTGGGTATGTGGGGATGTCTCCTGAGACACTTGAACCTAGAGAGGCAGAAGTATAGGGGAGGAAAATGCCAAGCTCTTTTGCTGAAGCTATAGATGGAAAACCAGAAGATTCCCTCAGCAGAAGGACACAGTGATAAAACATCTGGACAAGGATTTGGAGACCTGGAGAGGTGCCTGGGTTTGCTTTGCAACAATCCATATCCCTTCAGTGAACATCAGAAGTGGAAAAAATTCTGGACCCTGAAAGACATCTGGATGTAGGGTACTGCTATATGCTCAGTCATCCATTTCTTCTGAGACCAAGATCTTGGCAGGCTCTTTTACACTTCAGAGAAGAGGAACGCCAAGGAACACATTGTTGCTTCTTGGCAGAGGGCACACCCGCTTTTATGGATTTGGAGCAAATGAATGAAAAAGGACTGACCTTTAGTGCGGGCTTCTCCTCTACAAATACTATTGTTTGTGTCAGTTATCACAACCTGTAGAACGGGCTCCCAAAGGCCAATGAGAACAAACAGGACCAGCTGGAGCTGGCATGCACTCTGGTCACTTTCTCAGAAGGTCTTTGTTGCTTTTCTCCATGCACAGAGAGACTGTCTGCAGAATTTTGTAATGTGCTCTGGGACAGGTTTGACCTGGCTACGTTCTGAGACAACTTTGGCCTGGACCATGCCAACATCTGGCATGAATTCTCAATGTGTAGGATGTTCCCTTTACTGTGTAGGAGGGTCACAGTGGTCCTGTTGTGGGAGAACTGAGGCACAGATTTCCCGGTTCTCTCCACAGCACAAGTCTCTAGTGAAGTCCATCTTCTGCAACTGATGTCCATGCTGGAAGATGTGATTCAATCAGATCAGGCCTATGTGATCCTTTGACAGAGCACCTTTGATAATCCCGTCTGGTCAAATACTCAACAAGAGGAAAGCACTTGACGTGGAACATCATAAAATATACTATAGGGATCCCTATATCTTGATATTAGTCCCTGCTTTGTGGGAGTCACTTGATGTGCTATGAACTAGAGCAGAAGTCCTGGTAAAGTTATTCAGGATCTTGGAACAAGACTGTTAACTTTCATTAGTGAGAGTTTCAAGGCTGCCTCTTGACCTATTGTCTTTTTCATCCCTAGTGGGAGAAGATTCGTGCTTACAAAGCTGTGTGAAAACCCAGATGAATCAATGGATGTAAAAGCCTGTTAAGTCACCAACTCTATGGTCTCTTTCACTGGGTGAGCAGATTGAGAAATCTGACGTGGTGGCCCAGGACAAGTGAGCTCGTTCTTATACTCAGCATCTAGCAGGGCACAGGCACACTGCTCTACCTGGGCATCTACACCTCTGCAAACAACCCCTCCACCATTCCTAACTGGGAAAAAAGGGAGGCAAGTTGTCAGAGCAGGAGTGAAGGTGGGGAGGACTGCTGTGGGTCCTTGACTTCAGGCAAGATGAACTCGTAATCCTGTCAGTCCTGCACATTTACTGCTGTTTCTTCAACAGCTTCTGCCTTTTCCCCATGACCTGGACCTGGATTTTTTCAGGTCAGGGAAACACTGGCTCACTTCCTGACAGCTGCATCCATGTACCACATACTGAGAACAAGCTAGCAAGGCAGGATTTCCCTTCCCAGAGGCCATGCTGATTCTTTCTTTACTGTGTGTGTTTATCTATGTGCTCACTAACCTCATACTTTAATATTGGCTCTTCCATTTTAACCAGAGATGAAAGACAGACTCAGCCAACCTCTCTGGAGCCCTGTGTGTGGATAGGGCTTACAATGGTGGTATTCCAGGCCCCTGACTCAGTGACTTCTTGTAATGATAGGTTACACATTTTGGCTAGCACTCTGCAATTTCGCATTTGAGTTCCTTCACAGTTCTTGGGTGAATGGCTGCTAATCCCGGTGATTTACTGTCATCTAATTTATTCTGTGTAGTCAAATACTTCCTGTATACTTAGCTCAAATTGATACAGTTACCCTAACCAATCTGCTACAAAAAAAGAAGCAGTGCATGTTGGAAACTTCCCACCATCTTTAACAGAAAAAAAAAATATTCTCTGCTGTGATCTTATCTTCAGATGCCACTTTCACACACTTTGTCATCAGATGGTCCAGCTGTTTTATGAGCTGGCTTTCGGCTTCTGAGGTATTTAAACACCTTTTTATTATCCATTTGAGTATCTTTCCAAACTCATTTATGTTTTCTGTAAGTTCCTGTGTACATATTATATGCCGTGATTTTGCTGCTCTCCTCATTTGGACAACTCTTTTGGTTTTTAAAGTCAATCATTTCTATACAGTAGCTTCTGTTTAGCTATACAGGGCTTTTACTGGGTCATTATATTTTCTTTTTCTGAGAAGTTTGCCTGGGCTTCCAATGCAGTATTTTCAAACAGCCTCAAGGCTGCTTGGAGGCTTTTTGGAGTATTAATTTTGAGGGTATTTTTGCTAATAGCCTCATTTGTATGTAATTCCTTTTCCTGAAATTGAATCTCTGTATTTAGGATTTGTTTGGCTTGTTCTTTCCTACTGAAATATTAAGCCTAATTTTATACTGATTGCTGTTACGGAGTGCTCTTCAACTAATACCATTTGAATTAGGCTCTGTACATTACTCAGGACCAAAGCCCAAATGATAGCTTTTCATAAGAGTGCTAAGATTAGTTATTTTAGGAAGTGGACATTTACTGCATACAACAGTCGTCTCTGCCTCTTGTCCTGAGGCAGCAATGATACAGTCTGTATATGTGTAGTGAAAATCTCATCCCTTTGCAACCTGTTTTAAATTTGCAGAATTACCTGAGCACTATCATCCTGCAGATTAAAAAGCCCAAAGTATGATCCTATTATCATTTCTTTTTTTATTATTATTATTAGAGTATCAGATTTCCACACAGGATTCCACAGTGTTTCTCTTTTCCCATGATATTTTTATGCTGTTAAATTTTGTATTTTTCTTCACATAGGTTGCCTTCACCTGTACATTTCATTCTTTCATCCTTCAAATCTTGTAGCCTGGCAACACTGTATCCTGTAAATTATCCTTTCACGAGGATGTGATGTCTATTATGTCAGGGTTGCTGTTTGTTGCCAAAAAATTATTTTAAAGGCTTCTAAAATTGTTGTAGAAGGCAGCTTTTGTTAGTTTTGCCCTTGGTTTAGCTTTCCCAGACTAGTTAGCTGACATTTTAGGGAAACTGACTTGCCTTCTCTATTTCTGTTTATTTCCCTTCTGGCCTTTTCAGAGGTATGATGCATGTCATTCAGGTTATACTGCCAAATTAAATCAATCCAAATGAGGTGCTTCTCTGTGCTTCTCAACATTTTTCCAGTTCCTAGTTTAAATAATCTTGCATGACTTTCTTAATTTTCATAGGCAGCAGTCTGTCTCCAGCTTGATCAAAATGAAGTCTGTCCTTCCTTTGGGTTCCTTCTGTCTCAAGAAGTTTCTCAGTCCCTAATGTTCTGAAATACCTGTCATTGCTACACTGTGGTCTTACCCATGTACCACAGCTCTGGATCCTTGCCTGCCTGCCTTGCCTCATACCCTGGAGCTGGAAGCATTTTGGAGAAGGCCATCATGAAAATCCTAACTTCAGTCTTCTATTAGGCAGTCCAAACAGCCATCCGGAACATCACCCGTATACTTTCCCAAGTCACAGGTACTAACCCAAGTCTCCTGGATTCTCTCATGCACCCTCACATCAACACCAACTCTGAAGCATCCCAATGAGTAAACATCACCTGTGTACCTCTCCTTCTCTTTTAGCAGTAATTTTTCAGTGGCTCTCAAAAGAACAGACCCAATCTCCCCAAACCAAGAGCTTCTTGCAGAGCATGCAGACTTGTAGAGCCAGACCCACAGGTAGTTAATTTTCCTCTTACAGCAGTCTATCATAATTAAGCTATCAGCAAATAAGGTATACACAAGAATGTGTGGAGAGGAGAAGGGAGTATCAGGAGTTCTTCCATAAATATAAAATGAGCACCAGCAGTCCATGCTAGTGATGTGCTAGAGAGTAATTTCAATTACCATTGTATCATAGAATAATTGGCCCTTTAGATAAATTGGGAAATTTATTATAGACAGATACAAGTAAGAAAAATATTTAAGCAAGAGAGAAACCAATTTTACAAAGGTTGAATTGCAATACATGTCTACATCATTAGATACAGGTATTTATACTAAAAATTACTTGGTTCCAAGCAGATTGAGTTCATGCAAAAAACAAAATATCAGTTCTCAATTCTCTGAATTCTTATTGTGTTCAAAGGACAAAATAACTGGATGGCAATGGGCAGTGGTATCTGTTTTATCCGTGTGCCAAATGTTATCCTGGCATTCTTTTTTTAGTGTGTGATTTACTAATGTAATAAACCTACAAAATCAATTAAAGCATTTCATTTACAGTTCTTAGGTACCTACCTAATACACTTTACCCACTGCACAACACAAGAATGACAGTTTAATTAATAAAAGAACTTTAATTGTTAATATAAAGATATTAGTAGAATTACATGGGGGAGTTATACAGTACAGAAAAAATTATTTACACCTACTCTGACTTGAATTAGATCCAAAATTAAAAGCTAAAAGTCCATTCCATTTTTAATTCATAGCAACTTTCAAATATCATTAATTAGAAATATTTTATTTTTATCATTCTAATACACAATATTTAGCTTTTAACCATTTTAACTATGACTTAAATATTGAAAAGAAGTCAAATAAAGAGAAAGTGTTTTGTATCTGAATTCAGATAACTTTGAAAAGCATTTTCAACCTTTTTGAGATACAATTTTGTTTAAGCCATATTTTACCAAAACAGAGATCAAGCAATAATTTAATTTGGAACTTTTCATACCTATATAGTCACTAGACTGGCTGTTTGATTTAATAGTTATATTGCTGGCATGCCAAATTTAATTATTTAATTTATTTAAATTTTTTGTTTTATCTCATGTAGACAAGCCACATTTTTTGTATGATGAATGCTAAAATGAAATCAATAAAGCCCAAATTCTCTTACCAGCTCAGTATTCAATGCATACAATGTAAACAATGTTGAAGAATTATTCCCTGATGAACAGTGTTTCAAAAATAGAAACTAACAAATTTCTTAGTCAAGGTTTGACTGTGGATACATTATAATTTTTTGTTGAACCAATTACAGCACACTGGACCCTTCATAATGTTATGATGAAAGTTGTTTGCATACCAAAAAAAAAATCCTTACTGCATTTTATTTTACAGGAGAAAGCTGTAAGTCTAAAGGTTGATCTTAATTACCATGCAGACCTATGGTGAAAATGAAGCTGACTTCACCAGCCCAAAGTAGGGGGATATAAAGGTGAAAAAACCCCTCAAGAAGGGACTTCGTTGGTTGTGGGTACAGGGGAGAAATGAGAAGAGCAAGTCCAAAAGAAGCTGGTTTAGGACAGAGAAGGCTGAGAAAAGAAGCAGAAAGAGTTAATAACAACTAGAAGTATGGTGAGGAGAAATGCACAGTAAGAATCCCAGTCTATTACCAGCTACTACAGCACTCTGCTTTCATGGATACCCACAATAAACAGAAGTCTGAATGACTTTTCACCATCATGACATCCATTTCTCTGTCTTCTCACTGTTAATTATGTGATATAAAACCTGATAGTCATATTTTGCAGTAAACTTCAAGTACTTAAGCCATCTAGTGCAAAAGTAGCCATCTGTGATAAAGGCTACACAGTTTGCTTTACCTGTGCAATGCTAGAACTTCTTGCTAAAGGGCTCTTCAGCACTGGTCACAAAATAAAGTTGGATTAATATGTTTGTTTTAGTATGTTAGAATTCATGCTCGCTCCACACAGAATAATAAGATCAAAGGTTCGCAACAGGTTTTGTCTTTTCTAAAGACAAAAGGTTTTCAGGCGATAAAGTCAATGCCAAAGACTCTCAATGGGATTTTCCTAACATTAGACCTAATAGATGAGAGAGAGGATATACCAAAAAGCATCTTTTCCTTCTGTGAATAGTATCATGGTAGTTCACTCCCTCTTAAACTGCCTTCAGAGTTTGTTGCATTCCTGGCAATGGTCTGCAATGTTCCATCACGGGGAACTCATCCAGCTTAAATATTGCCCATGACAACCATGCAATGTATATTTACTTTAGAGTATAGTGTGATTTACATTATCAAATGCCTTTTTTAAAAAATCTAAAGCTGTTGTGCTGCATTTCTCAAATTCAGAAAAAGTTTTGTTAGTCAGATTGATTTGTGCTGCCTTAGGAAGTCAGCCCAAGCCTTAAGGAAAACTGCTTTGTAAGCAAATATCACTCATAGAAATTTAGTGTTCAAGTTGTGTGCTCAAATTCTGTTCAAAATAAGATACAAAGGAGTGATATGAGTGTTTCTTTGGGTTCAGCTACAGCTTCATATTTCGAAGCAGAATTTTATGTTCATACTGCCATAATCAAAAGTATATTGAGAAAGAAGCAACTGCTTGTTACTTGGAGAAAAGTTCAGTTTTGTAGGAATTCTGTTTTCATACTATTTGGGCTATGGGTCACTTCTTGCTCTTTAAATTCTGTGTTGTCTGGGGTTTTTTTTCCCTCTTAGCTTTTTGCATGAATTTTGATATGGAGTAAGAGTCTCTACATTCAGGCTGGGAAGAAGGAGTTGCAGAACCTTTATTTTGTGCCTTCAGCATTCCGAACAAATACATGCATGGAGTTTACATCTGAAGTTGTATAAGTGAAATTCATAACAGATTCATGAGAAAGGATTCAACAGAAAACTTTTATGCGTGTTAATACTCTTCTGGGTAGCTAGAAAGTCTGATTTTGAGTATCCCTATGCCCTGTACCACACCGATGCATGTACAAGACGATCAGTCTGTCTAGCTACAGGCATCCTTTTCTATAACGTATAAAAGCCAACCCCAAACTTTGTATGTACGAAAGCTATGAAAAGAGTTAAGCCACTCAGATGTGCAGGACTTAGCTTTGTGATACAGTTTTTTAATTTATTTATAAAGCATTAGCTGTGCATAAATATACCTTTTACTATGCCTCTGCAGGAGTCACTTTTGTTTATAATAAAAAAAAAAAAATAAAAGAATAATCACTCTTCAGGGATGTATATCATAATCAGTGGTTTGATGGTATTGGTTTTTCGTCCTAATTTATGCACCTCACTCTCCATCAAACTCAGCATACCTTGTGGAGCTAAAGGCTTGGGCCTCCTGTTCTCCTCCTTCTTTCATCATTTTATAAATAATGGTTGAATTTACTTAGCCAAGCTTGAGATATCTAAACAGTAGGCATCCATTCCAAACCATTTATCTGATTTCTTCAGACAGACCAGAGGAACTGCCCTCTGAAAGAGTATACATATTTCATTTGACTAAATAAGTTACTAAGACAACTAACTAGGCTCAGTCTAGGTATGTATAGTTTAGACAGCTAAATTTGAGAGGGGTTGAGTTCAGAGACTTGTCATATAATTTGCAATGCAGTTTTCTTTAGCAGAACAACTAATCCTTTTCAGAAGGCTTGGTTTATTCTAAAGAAAACATTTATTCCCATTGCATCTGACCTAAACAATTCTTCTGTTTTCAAAACATTCTGATTTAGGCATGAGAATTACCAGGCCCAGCAGATAATTCAAAGAAGACCATGGAAATTTGGAAAAGAGAAGGCTAAAGAGAAAAAAATTTCAAAGTTGCAAGAATTCTGGTAATTTTAATGTGAAGAGCAAGAAAGAAGTACTAAGCAAAGCTACATGTCCTTCTGTCACTCTGGAATGTGTGGACTTAAATTGCCATGGACATGTAAGAGACTTGCTATGAAGTTTAATACTTGCAGGGTCAAAGTTCTTCAGAAAATCAATTCCCATCTCAAAGAACAATCCTGAAGAAGTCAAGTCTTAAAATTTGCTTCAAAAATTTAAAATAGAAAATCACAGAAAAACTTAGCTTCTTCGCCTCCATCAATATCAAAGGATTTCCTGCCTTGCTGTTTATTTGTCAACACCTCGTACCACAGAATACATGAATTAGAGGGAAATGATGCCCTCAGATTGCCTGTCAATGAATCTGAGGAAAACATCTTCCTGTTTACTGTTTTCAGCCAGCTTCTGATTTCATTGACCTTCTCCAATGGTTCCTAGAGAGTGTGATCATTATGAGAGTTTCCTTTCACTGAGAAGTTGATTGAGTCACAACTGAGCAACAGTAACCATTAAAATGATGTGTATGGTAGAATTTTCAAAAAGTCCTTTACGTCCAAGTAAAAAGATTTCCTGAGAGATACAAAGCAGCTAAACACAAAAACAAATTCAACAATGTAGGGCACAGTCATGCAAAGCCATTTCTGACCTACCACAGACCTTGCTTGCCTTATTACACCAGAGAAATCTTAAAAGTACAGTCCTTTACACTAAGGTCACAGAAACTATCATCAGAAAGTGTCAGGAGTGTTAAGATAACTTAAATTTTGAATGGTATTTAAATGACCACAAGGCCAAACAACTGGGAAATCAAACGTCTCCTGTTGTGCAGCTGCCCTTCTGCAGTATTAGCAGCATCACAGATATTACAGAAACACGGAGCATGTTTCTCTGATCAGCTTAAATAGAAATTGTCGCATTTCAGGTTCTCAGACATGATTAAGTTAATAGTCTTGCTGTGAATTATTATTTTTTATTTTTTACAACAAAAGAAGGATCATCAAAACTGTAGACTCATGGCTACAGCACGTGTCAGGAGGACAAATCTCATTTGTTTTATGTCTGCAGAACATTTTGAACATTTGAAAAAGGCATCTGTAAGGCCTTCATGCCCACTTTATTGTCAAGGAGAGTGGAATCCAATGTAACACCCAGGTCAGGCTCAGAATGCAGCTTAAGTTTCACTGATAAGCTTGTAGCAGCAAGCTATATCCCTGAGGATGTTTCTTTTCCATTTTTTTTCCCCCCTTTCCTTACAGCTTTATGACTCATCATCTTGCTTGATCCATTCCCTTTCTGAAAAGGTTTGCAGCTGCAGGGCAGTGACTACAACTGACCTTGGCTTACCCTGTCTTTGCACCACTGTGTTCCTGCTGCTATCGTTACTTATATTTCATTTCATAGTGCAATTCAGAACTGCATTATATATATCTATATTCACAGAAATAAAAAAAATGGCATCAATGTATCAGAGATAATTTAAAATAAAAAAAGGGAATTATACAACTTTTTATCAGCCAGTCAATTCACATAACAGATCACATGGCAAATGATTTAACAGTTGCTCTATTCAGAGATTTGATGTCTCTAGTTGTACATCACATACTGTCAGGCAATAGACTTCTAACCCAAATGTTATGTTTCTCTTTGAAGTACTTCACTGTTGTGTTTTATTAACTGTTACCAAGCGTTCACCATTGATAGTTTTAATGAATCACCTACACAGAAATACCTTGTTTGCCCATTCTCTGTTTAAAGGGTATTAGCACATTTTTTTATAAAAGATGTGCCTGTTGTTTGTTTACAAATTCAATTCCTTTTTCACTTTTCCAACCTTCATTATGTAGCTCCCTGTACCAAATCAAGGGGACAAAAAAGCTGCTGCTATTACATGGAAACATGCACCTCCCTGAAGCACTTTTTAATTCTGAAGGAAGCTCTATGCTCAAGAAGATATTAAGATTTACTGGCAACCACACAATGATATAAAAGCAAAATGTTACAGGCTTGGTAGTAATTCATACAAAGGTCCTATGTGTATGTAAGTAGCCCCCAAAGAACCTAGCTCTGCATCTATTAGCAATGGTAAACATGCTATAACCATACATTTACTGCTTGCAAGATTCACCTGTGAAAGCACGCCTTTGCTGAAGGCTTAACTTAAAACCAGGTGCATAAAAGATCTTCCGACTTGAACTCAGAGATCTTCCAGTCTGTGTTAGCTAAGCCAACAGGAGGCATGAGTGATAGTCCAGCCTTCAGTTTAACATTCTTTTTACAGTGGGGATGCCACCTAGTAATTTCTAGTTTGATAATCCTTTGGGTTTATCTTTATGTGATCATCTGCATATTCCTTTTCGGTGCCCTGGATGCCACAAATTACCAAATGCACTATTTTAAGGACAAGCTAAAGAGAAATCACTGGATTTCTGGTGTGCTCAGAGCGCTGACGTGAATGCTGAAGTCACACAGATTTGAATGTGAGAAGTGGTAAAGATGATTTCAGCCTACTTACTTCTCCTTTTGTGACTAAAGGATTTTCCATTGCTCATTCAGAGTCAGGAGTCAGATTAAGAGCTGTAACCCAACCTTGATGTTTCATCCTTTTTTTTTTTTTTTTAATCAATTACATTGTCACTAGGAATGTATAAAAATATTAATGGTATTCTCAGATACTGTTTTGGGATGAAAAGTCTCCTAAGTACCTTGGTGTGGCCCAAGAAGAAAATAAGCACAATAGTTAAAGAGTCCTGTGAATCATAACACATTATGGCAAGTCAGTGATCATACAAATCAAAAAATATTCTTAGAAAAATGAAAAAAATTCCAATCCACTCTTCAAAAAATCTAATCCTCTTCAAGTTTTTCAGGAGTGAATTCAAAAAAAAA